>JAUMJK010002436.1:0-38598 GCA_033558105.1 Coccyzus lansbergi
ATATGGGTTGTGGGGCTGGAGACACGGGGACATGAAACATGGACATGGGGACATGGGATATGGGACATGGGGACATGGGATGTGGGGATGGGGTCTGGGGACATGGGGATGGGGACATGGAAAGGGGAGATGGGGACATGGGGACATAGGACATGGGGACATAGGACATGGGGTCATGGGGATGATGAGGACATGGGAATTGGAATATGGAGATGGGGCCGTGGGGACATGAGATGTGGCGATTGAGACATGGGACATGGAGATGGGGACATGGGGATGGGGGGACTTGGGGACATGGACACTTGGGATGTGGCCATGTCCCCATATCCCCCATGTCCCCATCTCCCCATGTCCCCTTCTCCATGTCCTCATGATCATATCCCGCATCCCGCATCCCATGTCCCCATCTCCACGTTCCTTGTCCCACGTCCCCATCTCCATGTTCCTTGTCCCATGTCCCCATCTCCATGTTCCATGTCCCATGTCCCCATCTCCACGTCCCAATCCCCACATCCTAAGTCCCGTGTCTCCATGTCCCTATCTCGGTGTCCCCAACCCCAACCCCATGTCCCATATCCTCATCCCCATGTCCCATGTCCTCATGGTCATATCCCTCATCCCACATCCCGTGTCCCCATCTCCACGTTCCATGTCCCATGTCCCCATCTCCATGTTCCATGTCCCACGTCCCCATCTCCACGTTCCTTGTCCCATGTCCCCATCTCCATGTTCCTTGTCCCATGTCCCCATCTCCACGTTCCATGTCCCATGTCCCCATCTCCACGTTCCTTGTCCCACGTCCCCATCTCCATGTTCCTTGTCCCATGTCCCCATCTCCACGTTCCATGTCCCACGTCCCCATCTCCACGTCCCAATCCCCACATCCTAAGTCCCATGTCTCCATGTCCCTATCTCGGTGTCCCCGACCCCAACCCCATGTCCCATATCCTCATCTCCATGGCCCATGTCCTCATGGTCATATCCCGCATCCCACATCCCGTGTCCCCATCTCCACGTTCCTTGTCCCATGTCCCCATCTCCATGTTCCATGTCCCATGTCCCCATCTCCACGTTCCTTGTCCCATGTCCCCATCTCCACGTCCCAATCCCCACATCCTAAGTCCCATGTCTCCATGTCCCTATCTCGGTGTCCCCGACCCCAACCCCATGTCCCATATCCTCATCCCCATGTCCCATGTCCTCATGATCATATCCCGCATCCCACATCCCATGTCCCCATCTCCACGTTCCTTGTCCCATGTCCCCATCTCCATGTTCCATGTCCCATGTCCCCATCTCCATGTTCCTTGTCCCATGTCCCCATCTCCACGTTCCTTGTCCCATGTCCCCATCTCCATGTTCCTTGTCCCATGTCCCCATCTCCACGTTCCATGTCCCATGTCCCCATCTCCATGTTCCATGTCCCATGTCCCCATCTCCACGTCCCAATCCCCACATCCTAAGTCCCATGTCTCCATATCCCTATCTCGGTGTCCCCGACCCCAACCCCATGTCCCCATGTCCCCATCTCGTGGCCTCATCCCCATCTCCATGTCCCATGTCCCATGTCCCCATGTCCCTTCCCAACCTCCCATGTCCCCACGTCCCCATCTCCGGTCCCGTGTCCCATGGGCCTGTTGGGCTGGGGCCACGGAGAGGCGGGGGGGTCGCATCCAGTCCCGGGCTTGTCCCCTGGTGTCCCCGCGAGGGTCCCCCAAACCCTCTCCGTGCGTCCCCCCCCCTTTTTTCCTCCAGTGCTGGAGATCCTGGAGCTGATCCAGCGGCGGGAGCTGGTGGCGGCCGACGCTCAGATCATCGCGCTGGAGGCCGAGTGTGCGGCGCTGCCGCCGTCGCCGCCCTCGTCCCCCTCGGCCTCGACGCCTTCGAGCGGGCGTCGTGCGCGGGACGTGGCTCTGCTGTACGAGGCGCTGCAGGCCCAGCTGTGGGCGGCGGCGGCCGAGGCGGTGGTGGCCGCCGGGCCCTACCCGCCTCTGGCCGCCGTCGTGCGGGTGCTGGAGCAGGAGGAGGCGGCGGACGCGGCGGCGGCGGCGACGGTGCCACCCGCGGTGCCCGGGCGGCCGCGGGGCCTGCGGCGCCGCTGGGCGGAGGCCGTGGGGCGCGGGGCGGCCGAGCGGCTGGCGCTGGGGACGTTGGGGCTGGGGAGGGACGCGGGGCTGGGGGCCAGGCTGGCGGCGCTGGCCGGGCGGCTGCTGGGGGACCTGGGCGCCGTCCGCAGCCACGTGGCGCCCGCCTACCCGCCCCGCTACGCGGCCTTCGGCGTCTACGCCCGCGCCTACCACCGGGCGCTGGCCCAGCAGCTGGCCGCCCTGGCCCAGAGGCACCTGCCCGTGCCCGACCTCTACCTGCTGCTCGACTGGCTCTGCAACACCTACCCCAGGTGAGAGAGCCCACGGGGCCCACCGGTGACCCCCTAGGAGCCACCGGTGCCCCTCTGTGCCACCCTGACCCTCCCAGGGCCACCCAGTGCCACCCTGACCCTCCCAGGGCCACCCAGTGCCGCCCTGTCCCTCCCAGAGCCACCCAGTGCCGCCCTGACCCTCCCAGAGCCACCCAGTGCCACCCTGACCCTCCCAGGGCCACCCAGTGCCACCCTGACCCTCCCAGGGCCACCCGGTAACCCTCTGTGCCGCCCAAGGCTACCCAGGGCCCCCTAAGACCCACCAGTACCACCCAGTACCCCCTAGTGCCTCCCAGTGCCACCCTGCCCCTCCCAGTCCCACCCAGTAACCCCTAATAGCCACCGGTGCTCCTCTGTGCCACCCAGTGCCTCCCAGTGCCAACCAGTAACCCTCTGTGCCACCCAAGGTTACCCAGTGCCCCCTAAGACCCACCAGTGCCACCCACTGCCTCCCAGTGCCAACCAGTAACCCTCTGTGCCACCCAAGGCTACCCTCTAGGACCCACCAGTGCCTCCCAGTGCCACCCAGTAACCCACTGTGCCACCCAAGGTTACCCAGTGCCCTCTAGGACCCACCAGTGCCACCCACTGCCTCCCAGTGCCAACCAGTAACCCTCTGTGCCACCCAAGGCTACCCTCTAGGATCCACCAGTGCCTCCCGGTGCCTACCAGTAACCCCTAGTAACCACCAGTGCTCCTCTGTGCCACCCAGTGCCACCCAGTGCTCCCCAGTGCCATCCAGTGCCAACCAGTAACCCTCTGTGCCCCCCTGTCCCTCCCAGTGCCACCCAGTAACCCCCTAGTAGCCACCAGTGCTCCTCTGTGCCACCCAGTGCCACCCTGTCCCTCCCAGTGCCAACCAGTAACCCTCTGTGCCACCCAAGGCTACCCAGTGCCCCCCCCTAGGACCCACCAGTGCCACCCAGTGCCTCCCAGTAGCCACCAGTGCCCCTCAGAGCCCCTCAGTGCCCCCCAGTGTCACCCAGGGCCCCCTAGTGCCTCCCAGTGCCAACCAGTAACCCTCAGTGCAACCCAGTGCCCCCATTAGACCCCCAGGGACACCCTGAGCCACCCAGTGCCTCCCAGTGAACCCCCCCAGGGCCACCCAGTTCCCCCCAGTGCCCCCCAGTGTTCCCCCCCAGTGCCACTCATTGCCCTCCCTGTCCCACCAGTGTCCCCAGTTCCCCCCCAGGTCCCTCCCAGTGCCCCCCTGTGCCTCCCTGTCCCTCCCAAGTGCTCCCAGTTCCCCCCAGTGCCACCCAGTGCACCCTCCCATCCCCCTCAGTGCCCCTAGTTCCCCCCCCAGTTCCCCCCTGTGACCCCCAGTGACCCCCTGTGCCCACATGTCCCTCCCAGTGCCTCCCAGTGCCTCCCAGTGACCCTAGTTCCCCCCTAGTCTCCCCCCAGTGCCCCCTTGTCCCCCTCAGTGCCCCCTGTTTCCCCCCAGTTCCCCCCAGTGCCTCCCAGTGCCCCTAGTTCCCGCCTAGTCTCCCCCCAGTTCCCCCCAAGTTTTCCCCAGTGCCCCCCAGTGACCCTCAGTGCCCCTAGTCCCCCCCTAGTCTCCCCCCAGTTCCCCCCCAGTGCCCCCCAGTGTTCCCCCCCAGTGCCACCCATTGCCCCCCCCTGTCCCGCCAGTGTCCCCAGTTCCCCCCCAGGTCCCTCCCAGTGCCACCCAGTGCCCCCCAGTGCCTCCCAGTTCCCCCCAGTCACACCCCAGTTCTTCCCCAGTGTCCCCAAAGTGCCCCTCAGTGCCCCTAGTTCCCCCCAGTCTCCCCCCAGTTCCCCCCACTTCCCCCCCCAGTGCCCCCCAGTTCCCCCCCAGTCTTCCCCCGGTGCCTCCCAGTTCCCCGCTCAGTGCCTCCCAGTGCCACCCAGTGCACCCCCGTCCCCCTCAGTGCCCCCAGTTCCGCCCCAGTGCCCCTAGTTCCCCCCCCAGTCCCCCCCAGTCCCCCCCCAGTCCCCCCCCAGTCCCCCCCAGTGCCCCCAGTTCCCCCTCAGTGCCCCCACTTACCCCCCCCCCGGTTCCCCCCAGTTCCCCCCCTGTGACCCCCAGTAACCCCCAGTTTCCCCCCTGTGACCCCCATTTCCCCCAGTGCCTCCCAGTGTCCCCCTGTGCCCCCCCATTTCCCCCCAGTGCCCCTCAGTGACCCCCAGTTCCCCCCAGTGTCCCCCCCAGTGCCCCCCATTGCCCCCCCCCGTCCCGCTTAGTGTCTCCAGTTCCCCTCCAGTTTCCCCCCAATCTCCCCCCAGATCCCTCCCAGTGCCCCCCAGTGCCTCCCAGTTCCCCCCCAGTCACACCCCAGCTCCCCCCAGTGCCCCCAGTTCCCCCCAGTTCCCCCTCAGTTCCCCCCCCAGTTCCCCCCCAGTGCTCCCCAATACCCTCCCAGTGCCCCCCAGTTCCCCCCAATACCCTCCCAGTGCCCCTCCAGTTCCTCCCAGTACCCTCCCAGTGCCTCCCCAGTGCCCCTCAGTGCCTCCCAGTGCCCCCACTTACCCCCCCAGTTCCCCCCCAGTTCCCCCCCAGTTCCCCCCAATACCCTCCCAGTGCTCCCAGTGGCCCCCACTTCCCCTCCCAAGTTCCCTCCAATACCCTCCCAGTGTCCCCCAGTGCCCCCCAGTGCCCCCCCTTCCCCCCAGTTCACCCCAATACCCTCCCAGTTTCCCCCAATACCCTCCCAGTGCCCCCTACTTCCCCCCCCCAGTTCCCCCCAATACCCTCCCAGTGTCCCCCAGTGACCCCCCCCTTCCCCCCAGTTCACCCCAATACCCTCTCAGTGCCTTCCAGTGACCCCCACTTCCCCCCAGGGCCCCCCCCAGTGACCTCCCAGTGCCCCCAGTTTCCCCCCAGTTCCCCCCAATACCCTCCCAGTTCCCCCCAGTGACCTCCCAGTGCCCCCAGTTTCCCCCCAGTTCCCCCCAGTGACCCCAGTATGTGGTCAGGGAGGTGCTGGGGCACCCCGAGGTGGGGGCTCTGCTGCAGGCGCAGGCGCTGGGGCCCCCCCTGCCCCCCGAGACCCAGCGCAGCCTCGAGAGCCACTGCATGGCGGCCGTCAAGGTCACACTGGGGGAACTGGGACCGACTGGGATTGGGGTGGGATTGGGATGGGACTGGGATGGAACTGGGTGGGACTAGGTGGGACTGGATGGGACTGGGTGGGACTGGGATGGGAATGAGATGGGGATGGGATGGGACTGGGATGGGACTGGATGGGAATGGGATGGACTGGGATGGGACTGGGATGGAGCTGGGAGGGACTGGGATGGGACTGGGATGGGACTAGATGGGACTGGGATGGACTGGGATGGAATTGGGATGGGACTGGGAAGGGACTGGGATGGAGCTGGGATGGAACTGGGTGGGACTAGGTGGGACTGGGATGGGAATGGGATGGGAATGAGATGGACTGGGATGGGACTGGGATGGAGCTGGGAGGGACTGGGATGGAACTGGATGGAACTAGGTGGAGCTGGGAGGGACTGGGATGGAACTGGATGGAATTAGATGGGACTGGGATGGGACTGGGATGGACTGGGATGGGACTGGGATGGAACTGGGTGGGACTAGATGGGACTGGGATGGAACTGGGTGGGAGTAGGTGGGACTGGGATGGGACTGGGATGGAAATGAGATGGACTGGGATGGGACTGGGATGGAGCTGGGAGGGACTAGGATGGAACTAGATGGAGCTGGGAGGGACTGGGATGAGAATCGGATGGGACTGGGATGGAGCTGGGATGGAACTGGATGGAACTGGGATGGAGCTGAGATGGGACTGGGATGGGACTTGATGGAACTGGGATGGGACTGAGATGGAGCTGGGATGGGACTGGGATGGGGCTGGGATGGGAATGAGATGGAACTGGGAGGGACTGGGATAAACTGGATGGGACTGGGATGGGACTGGGATGGGACTGGGAATGAACTGTGTTGGGACTGGATGGGACTGGATGGGACTGGGATGGAACTGGGATGGGACTGGGATGGAGCTGGATGGGACTAGGATGGGACTGGGATGGAACTGGGAGGCACTGGGAGACACTGGGTGTCACTCGGGGGCACTGGGATGGGATTGGGATGGAACTGGGAGGCACTGGGATGGAACTGGGAGGCCCTGGGAGGGCACTGGGATGCACTGGGAGTCACTGGGTGGCCCTGGGGGTCACTGGGGTGCACTGTGCGGCACTTGGAAGCCATGGGCTGGAACTGGGAGTCACTGGGGGGGCACTGGGCTGGAACTGGGATGGCACTGGGCTGGAACTGGGAGGCACTGGGAGCACTGGTGTGTTTTTCAGGCCAAGGTGGAGGTGGCAGCCGCGCGGGAGCTGCAGGTGACTGAGGATGCTTGGGCCGACGAGGCCTCCAGCCCCGAGCTGACCGAAGGCCTGGCCACCCGCGTCACCGCCGTACGAGCCACGGCCCAGGGCGGGGGTGGCCATGGCCTTAGTGGACCCCAGGGTGGTAGCCGTGTCCCTGGGGTGGTGGCCATGTCCCCAGGGGGGTGGTGGCCATGGCCTTAGAGGACCCCAGGGCAGTGGCCACAGCCCTAGGGGGTGGTGGCCATGGCCCCAGGGTGGTAGCCATGTCCCTGGGGTGGTGGCCATGGCCCCAGGGTGGTAGCCATGTCCCTTGGAGAGTGGCCATGTCCCTGGGGTGGTGGCCATGGCCCCATGGTGGTAGCCATGTCCCTGGGGTGGTGGCCGTGTCCCTTGGAGAGTGGCCATGTCCCTGGGGTGGTGGTAGCCTTGTCCCTGGGGTGGTGGTCATGGCCCCAGGGGGTGGTGGCCATGCTCTTGGGGTGGTGACTGAGTCCCCAAGGGGATAAAACTTGGATGGGACTGGATGGGACTGGATGAGACTGGGATGGACTGGAATGGGACTGGATGGAACTGGATGGGACTGGGATGGACTGGGATGGGACTGGGATGGAGCTGGGACAGGACTGGGATGTAGCTGGGACGGGACTGGGATGGGACTGGGATGGGACTGGGATGGGACTGGGATACAACTGGATGGGAATGGGATGGAGCTGGGATGGGACTGGGATGGGACTGGGATGGGACTGAGATGGACTGGATGGAACTGGGATGGGACTGGGATGGAACTGGGTGGGACTGGGATGGAGCTGGGATGGGACTGGGATGGGACTGGGATGGAGCTGGGATGGGACTGGGATGGGACTGGGATGGAGCTGGGATGGGACTGGGATGGAGCTGGTTTGGGACTGGGATGGGACTGAGATGGACTGGATGGAACTGGGATGGGACTGGGATGGAACTGGGATGGGACTGGGTGGGACTGGAATGGGACTGGGATGGAACTGGGATGGGACTGGATGAGACTGGGATGGAACTGGGATGGAACTGGATGGAACTGGGATGGGACTGGAATGGGACTGGGATGGAACTGGGTGGGACTGGGATGGGACTGGGATGGAGCTGGGATGGTCCAAGGGGACCCTAGGGTGGTGGCCTTGTCCCCACCCCCGGTCCCTGTCCCCCCCCAGCTCCTTCGAGCCCACGTGGACAGAGCTCCCCAGATCAGCCCCGAGTTCGGAATGGAGATGGCCCAGAGCCTGCTGGGAGTGCTGGTGGCCTTTCTGCACAGGTGGGACACCCGGGGGACACCCGGGGGACACCCAGGGACACCCAGGGGTCACCTGGGGACATCCAGAGGACAACCAGGGACACCCAGGGACACCCAGGAGGACACCCAGGGCCTTCCAGGGACACACAGGGAGACACAGGGACACCCAGGGAGACACAGGGGACACCTGGGGACATCCAGGGACACCCAGGGAGACACAGGGGACACCCAGGGGACACCTGGGGACATCCAGGGACACACAGGGGACACCTGGGGACATCCAGGGACACACAGGGAGACACAGGGGACACCCAGGGGTCACCTGGGGACATCCAGAGGACAACCAGGGACACACAGGGACACCCAGGAGGACACCCAGGGCCTTCCAGGGACACACAGGGAGACACAGGGACACCCAGGGAGACACAGGGGACACCTGGGGACATCCAGGGACACCCAGGGAGACACAGGGGACACCCAGGGGACACCTGGGGACATCCAGGGACACACAGGGACACACAGGGGACACCTGGGGACATCCAGGGACACACAGGGACACCCAGGGACATCCAGGGACACCCAGGGAGACACAGGGGACACCCAGGGGACACCTGGGGACACCTGGGGACATCCAGGGACACACAGGGACACCCAGGGACATCCAGGGGACACCTGGGGATACCCAGGGGACAACCAGGGACACCCAGAGACACACAGGGACACACAGGGGACATCCAGGGGACACCCAGGGACACCCAGGGACACCCAGGGACACCCAGGGACACCCAGGGACTTCCAGGGACACACGAGGACACCCAGGGGACAACCGGGTGAAGCCCTGGGACATCCAGGGACACCCAGGGGACACCCAGGGACACCCAGGGACACACAGGGACACCCAAGGGACACCGAGGGGACACAGGGGGACACCCAGGGGCACCCAGGGGACACGGTGGCCCTGGGGTGGCCACAGGGTCTTGAGGATGAGAGGGAACAGGGTGCGGGGACAGGACTGGGGACACTGGGAAGGGACAAGGATCGGGTTGGGGGGGGTCTGGGTGCTGGTGTCCCCTGCGTCCTGGTGTCCCCCTAGATGCTGGTGTCACATGGGTTCTGGTGTCCCCTGGCTGGGTGTCCCCTGAGTCCTGGTGCCCCCTAGGTCCTGCTGTCCCCTGGGTGTCGGTGTCCCCTATGTTTTGATGTCCCCTGGCTGTGGGTCCCCCGGGTCCTAATGTCCACTGGGTCCTGGTGTCCCCCATCCATGTGTCCCCTGGGTCCTGGTGTTCCCTGGGTCCTGGTGTCCCCCATCCGTGTGTCCCCTGGGTCCTGGTATTCCCTGGGTCCTGGTGTCCCCTGTCCGTGTGTCCCCTGGGTTATAGTGTCCCCTGGCTGTGTGGCCCCTGGGTCTTGATGTCCCCTAGTTGTGTGTCCCCTGGGTCCTGATGTCCCCTGGGTGTTGATGTCCCCTATGTTTTGATGTCCCCTGTCCATGTGTCCCCTGGATCCTGGTGTCCCCTAGCTGTGGGTCCCCTGGGTGCTGGTGTCCCCCAGCCATGTGTCCCCTGGGTCCTGGTGTCCCCTGGGTCCTGGTGTTCCCTAGCTGTGGGTCCCCTGGATCCTGGTGTCCCCTAGCTGTGGGTCCCCTGGGTCCTGGTGTCCCCCAGCCATGTGTCCCCTGGGTCCTGGTATCCCCTGGGTCCTGGTGTCCCCTATCTGTGGGTCCCCTGGGTCCTGGTGTCCCTGTCCGTGTGTCCCCTGGCTGTGGGTCCCCTGGGTCCTAACGTCCACTGGGTCCTGGTGTCCCCCATCCATGTGTCCCCTGGGTGCTGGTGTCCTCTGGGTCCTGGTGACCCCCAGGTCCTGGTGTCCCACATCCGTGTGTCCCCTGGGTCCTGATGTCCCAGGTCCATGTGTCTTCTGGGTTCTAGTGTCCCCTGGGTCTGCGTCCCCCTGGGTCCTGGTGTCCCGTGGGTGCTGGTGTCCCCCATCCATGTGTCCCCTGGGTTATAGTGTCCCCTGGGTTATAGTGTCCCCCGGGTTATAGTGTCCCCCATCTGCGCGTCCCCTGGGTGATGGTGTCCCCCACAGGCAAGTCCCCTGGGTTATAGTGTCCCCCATCCACGTGTCCCCTGGGTGCTGGTGTCCCCTGACCCCCCGTGTCCCCTGACCCCCCCGTGTCCCCTGACCCCCCCGTCGCCGCCTCAGTTTCCAGCGCAAGGTCGAGCGCTTCCTGGAAGCTCCCGGCGAAGCCTCCCCCAGCGACTCCAGCAGAGCCAGAGCCATCGCGTTGGCCAACTGCTGCGTCCCCTTCAGGTGAGGGGACCCCCCCCGCGGAACCCCCAACACCCCCCGGGAGGGTCCTGAGGGTCCCCACTGACCCCCCCCCCCCCCCGATCCCCCCCCAGGACCTTCACCGAGCGCCTGGCCCAGTTCGGTCACCCCGAGAGCGAAGAGCCGCGGCGCCAGGCACACGCGGCCCTGGACAAGGTGACGCGGCTCTGCCACCAGCTCCTCACACACAAGCTCTTCGAGGACCTCAAGGTGACCACACGGCACCAGGAGGGGGTGGGCAGGGAGGGGGCACCAGGGGGCAAAGGGGGAACTCGAGGCTGAGGTTGGGACGGAGATGCTCAAGGTCATTGTGACCTTTAGTTGAGTTGGAGACACTCAAGGTCGTCATGACCTTCAGTTGATGTTGAGTGGGAGACACTCAAGGTCACAGTGACCTTCAGTTGATGTTGAGTTGGAGACACTCAAGGTCACAGTGACCTTCAGTTGAGTTGGAGATGCTCAAGGTCATCATGACCTTCAGTTGATGTTGAGTTGGGGACACTCAAGGTCACAGTGACCTTCAGTGGATGTTGAGTTGGAGATGCTCAAGGTCATCATCACCTTCAGTTGAGTTGGAGACACTCAATGTCATCGTGACCTTCAGGTGGAGGTTGAGTTGGAGACATTCAGGGTCATTGCGACCTTTAGTTGAGTTGGAGACACTCAAGGTCACAGTGACCTTCAGTTGAGTTGGAGATGCTCAAGGTCATCATGACCTTCAGTTGATGTTGAGTTGGAGACACTCAAGGTCACAGTGACCTTCAGTGGATGTTGAGTTGGAGATGCTCAAGGTCATCATCACCTTCAGTTGAGTTGGAGACACTCAATGTCATCGTGACCTTCAGGTGGAGGTTGAGTTGGAGACACTCAAGGTCATCATGACCTTCAGTTGATGTTGAGTTGGAGACACTCAAGGTCATCATGACCTTCAGTTGATGTTGAGTTGGAGACGCTCAAGGTCATTGTGAGCTTCAGTTGAGTTGGAGATGCTCAAGGTCATCGTGACCTTCAGTAGGTGTTAAGTTGGAGACACTCAAGGTCATTGTGACCTTCAGTTGTGTTGGAGACACTCAAAGTTATCATCGCCTTCAATTGGAGGTTGAGTTGGAGACACTCAAGGGTCATCGTGACCTTCAGGTGGAGGTTGAGTTGGAGATACTCAAGGTCACAGTGACCTTCAGTTGAGTTGGAGATGCTCAAGGTCATCATGACCTTCAGTTGATGTTGAGTTGGAGACACTCAAGGTCACAGTGACCTTCAGTGGATGTTGAGTTGGAGATGCTCAAGGTCACAGTGACCTTCAGTGGATGTTGAGTTGGAGATGCTCAAGGTCACAGTGACCTTCAGTGGATGTTGAGTTGGAGATGCTCAAGGTCACTGTGACCTTCAGTGGATGTTGAGTTGGAGATGCTCAAGGTCATCATCACCTTCAGTTGAGTTGGAGACACTCAATGTCATCGTGACCTTCAGGTGGAGGTTGAGTTGGAGACATTCAGGGTCATTGCGACCTTCAGTTGAGTTGGAGACACTCAAGGTCATCATGACCTTCAGTTGATGTTGAGTTGGAGACACTCAAGGTCATTGTGAGCTTCAGTTGTGTTGGAGACACTCAAAGTTATCATCACCTTCAATTGGAGGTTGAGTTGGAGACACTCAAGGGTCATCGTGACCTTCAGGTGGAGGTTGAGTCGGAGATGCTCAAGGTCACAGTGACCTTCAGTTGAGTTGGAGACACTCAAGGTCACAGTGACCTTCAGTGGATGTTGAGTTGGGAGATGCTCAAGGTCATCATGACCTTCAGTGGATGTTGAGTTGGGAGATGCTCAAGGTCATCATGACCTTCAGTGGATGTTGAGTTGGGAGATGCTCAAGGTCATCATGACCTTCAGTGGATGTTGAGTTGGGAGATGCTCAAGGTCATCATGACCTTCAGTTGATGTTGAGTTGGGAGATGCTCAAGGTCATCATGACTTTCAGTTGATGTTGAGTTGGGGACACTCAAGGTCATCATGAACTTCAGTGGATGTTGAGTTGGGAGATGCTCAAGGTCATCATGACCTTCAGTTGATGTTGAGTTGGGAGATGCTCAAGGTCATCGTGACCCTCAGTGGAGGTTGAGTTGGAGACGCTCAAGGTCATCGTGACCCTCAGTGGATGTTGAGTTGGAGACACTCAAGGTCACTGTGACCTTCAAGTGGAGGTTGAGTTGGAGACACTCAAGGTCACTGTGACCTTCAAGTGGAGGCTGAGTTGGAGACACTCAAGGTCACTGTGACCTTAAGTGGATTTTCAAGGTGATCATCATCACCTTCAATTGGATGTTGAGTTGGGAGGTCCCTGAGGCCATGACGGTCATGGTGACCCCCCCCACGTCCCCTCCCCCTCCTCCCCCAGCCCTACTTCAACAAACTCATGAAGCGCAAGTGGCTAACGAGCTCCGAGGCCTTCGACACCATCATCATGCTCATCACCAGCTTCTCCCAGAAGCTGCGGCCCCTGCGGCCCGAGCCCTACCAGGTGGGTCCGTGGCCTCGGGCCGCCGAGCGGTGGCCACCGAGAGCCCGATGGGTGGCCTCTCTTTAACCCTTTGTGGCGCAGGGGCTGCTGAGCGAGGTGCACCGCAGGGTCCTCCTGGAGTACGTCCGGGCTCTGCTGCAGGTCCGCATGGTCTGCACCTCGGCCAAGATGAGAGCCAGGGTGGCCACTCGCCTCGGGGACGAAGCTCGGCAGCTCCGCGAGCTCTTCAACCGCCTGGTGAGACCCTCAGGGAGGCACAGACCTTGGGGATGGAGCTCGGGGACGACCCTGGGAGGGTCACGGGGAGATTGGAGGGAGTTGGTGAGACCCTCGGGGTGACCTGGACCTCAAGGACAGAGCTCGGGGATGACCCTGGGAGGGTCATGGTGAGATTGGTGGGAGTTGGTGAGACCCTTGGGGTGACCTGGACCTCAAGGACAGAGCTCGGGGATGACCCTGGGAGGGTCACAGGGAGATTGGAAGGAGTTGGTGAGACCCTCAGGGTGACCCAGACCTTGGGGACAGAGCTCGGGGATGACCCTGGGAGGGTCATGGTGAGATTGGAAGGAGTTGGTGAGACCCTCGGGGTGACCTGGACCTCGAGGACGGAGCTCGGGGATGACCCTGGGAGGGTCACGGGGAGATTGGAAGGAGTTGGTGAGACCCTCGGGGTGACCTGGACCTCAAGGACAGAGCTCGGGGACGACCCTGGGAGGGTCATGGTGAGATTGGTGGGAGTTGGTGAGACCCTCGGGGTGACCCAGACCTTGGGGACAGAGCTTGGGGATGACCCTGGGAGGGTCACGGGGAGATTGGAGGGAGTTGGTGAGACCCTTGGGGTGACCTGGACCTCAAGGACAGAGCTCAGGGACGACCCTGGGAGGGTCACGGGGAGATTGGTGGGAGTTGGTGAGACCCTCGGGGTGACCCGGACCTCAGGGATGACCCTGGGAGGGTCACCGGGAGATTGGTGGGAGTTGGTGAGACCCTTGGGGTGACCCGGACCTCAAGGACAGAGCTTGGGGATGACCCTGGGAGGGTCACGGGGAGATTGGAGGGAGTTGGTGAGACCCTTGGGGTGACCTGGACCTCAAGGACAGAGCTCGGGGACGACCCTGGGAGGGTCACAGGGAGATTGGAGGGAGTTGGTGAGACCCTTGGGGTGACCCGGACCTTGAGGACGGAGCTCGGGGATGACCCTGGGAGGGTCACAGGGAGATTGGAGGGAGGTGGTGATGGTTGATGGTGATGGTCGTTGGGTTGATGGCGTTTGGAGAATCAGGGAATGACCAGGATGGAGAAGACCCAAAAGGGTCATCGCGTCCCAGTTGTCCCAATTGATCAATGAACCTTGTGATGGAATCGTAGGAATAGAGAGAGAGAGAGAGAGAGAGAGAGACGGAATCGTAGGAATAGAAAGATGGAATCATAGAGATGGAGAGAGAGAGAGACGGAATTGTAGGAATAGAGAGAGAGAGAGACAGACAGAATCATAGAAATGGAGACAGAATCATAGAAATAGAGACAGAATCGTAGGAATAGAAAGATGGAATCATAGAAATGAAGAGAGAGATGAAATCGTAGGAATATAGAGAGAGAGAGAGACACACACAGAGTCATAGGAATAGAGGAAGCGGGAGAATCATAGGAAGAGAGAGAGTGAGAGATGGAATCGTAGGAATAGAGAGAGAGATGGAATTGTAGGGGTCCAGGTGGCCATGGGAGGTTCTAGAGAAGCCACAGGTGTCTAGGTGGCCATGGGAGGGTCTTAGGTGGCCATGAGGGTCCTGAGTGGCCATGGGAAGGTCCTGGGAGGCCACGGGAGGGTCTAGAGAAACCTCGGAAGTGGGTTGGATGGTGCTGGTTGGACGTGGGTCTGGGTGGTGGCCATGGGGGACGGGGGTGACCACCCTGGGGTGGTCATGGGGGTGACCGTTCCGGGGTTGGGTGTCCCCAAACTGGGGTCAGGTGTCCCCAGTCTGGGATCAGGTGTCCCCAAACCTGGTTTGGGTGTCCCCAATCCAGGGTCAGGTGTCCCCAACCCGGGGCCAGGTGTCCCCAAACCACTGTCAGGAGTCCCCAGACCAGGGTTGGATGTCCCCAATCCGGGGTCGGATGTCCCCAAACCGGGGTCAGGTGTCCCCAAACCACAGTCAAGTGTCCCCAAACTGGGCTCGGATGTCCCCAATCTGCGGTCAGGTGTCCCCAGACCAGGGTCGGATGTCCCCAGTGCAGGGTCGGGTGTCCCCAAACCGCAGTCAAATATCCCCAAACTGAGGCCAGGTGTCCTCAAACCACAGCCAGGTGTCCCCAAACTGGGCTCGAGTGTCCCCAAACCTGGTTTGGGTGTCCCCAAACTGGGGTCGGTTGTCCCCAAACCGCTGACGGGTGTCCTCACCCCAGGACTCGGCATCCCCCTGGCTGGACTCGGTGGTCCCGCGGCTGCGGGAGCTGCTGGTGCTGGAGGACACGGCCTCGTTGCAGATGGAGGTCGGAGTCCTGGTGAGGGATTTCCCCGACGTCCGGTGAGTCCTGCCACTGGGACCAGGGGTTGGGTTGGGGACACACGCCAGGCAAGTGCCACCACCACCGCCTTCCCCACCCCCACCCCCCCCCTGGAGCCCCCGTGGGTGAGGACGCGGTGTCCCCAAGGCCACCGGTGACAGGAGTTGGCATCCGTCCTTCCCGGCAGACGCCGCCAAGGCTGCCGGTCAGTGCTGGCCTGGCCACCCGGCGGGAAGTGGCCGAGGCCACCGGCCAAGTGTCCCTCCCTGTCCCCAGGGCCTTGGGGACACGCGGCACGCGTGGCAAGAGCCTCGGGGAAACGGGCCTGGAGGATACTGGGACCAGTTTGGACTGGGGGTGGGGTTAGGGGGCACCGGGAGGGCCTGGGGTGGGGACATGGGATGGGGACACTGGGGATGGGGACGTGGGACGGTACAGGAGATGGGGACATGGGGCTGGGGACATGGGACGAGGACAGTGGGGATGGGGATGTGGGACATGGGGACATGGGGGATGTGGGACATGGGGACATCGGGACGTGGGACATGGGGACATGGGGGATGGGGACTCTGGGAATGGAGACACTGGGGATGGGGACATGGGGAATGAGGACATGGGATGGGGACACCAGGGATGAGGACATGGGAGACAGGGATGTGGGAGATGGGGACATCAGGGGGTGAGGACATGGGACAGGGATTCTGAGGATGGGGACACTGGGGGTGGGGACACCAGGGATCGAGGATGTGTGGGATGGAGACACTGGGATGGGAATGGGGTCCCAAGGCTTGTAGAGCAGGACCTCGAGGCTGAGGGTTCCCTTGGCTGAGTGTCCCCATGGCTGAGTGTCCCTGTGGCTGAGTGTCCCCATGGCTGAGTGTCCCCATGGCTGAGTGTCCCTGTGGCTGAGAGTCCCCATGGCTGAGAGTCCCCTTCGCTTCAGGTCCCCATGGCTGAGTGTCCCTGTGGCTGAGTGTCCCCATGGCTGAGGTTCCCCATGGCTTCAGGCCCCTTATGGCTGAGTGTCCCCATGGCTGAGAGTCCCCATGGCTTTGGGTCCCCTTGGCTTCGGGTCCCCATGGCTTCAGGTCCCCATGGCTTTGGGTCCCAATGGCTTCGGGTCAACATGGCTGAGAGTCCCTTTGGCTGAGTGTCCCTGAGGCTGAGGGTCCCCGTGGCTTTGGGTCCCTGCAGCTGAGTGTCCCCATGGCTGAGTGCCCCCACGGCTTCAGGTCCCCATGGCTTCAGGTCCCTTATGGCTGAGTGTCCCCATGACCTTGGGTCCCAATGGCTGGAGAGTCCCCATTGGCTTCAGGCCCCCATGGCTTCAGGTGCCCTTGGCTGAGTGTCCCTGTGGCTGAGGGTCCCCTTGGCTTCAGGTCCCCATGGCTTCAGGTCCCTTATGGTTGAGTGTCCCCATGGCATCAAGTCCCAATGGCTTTGGGTCCCAATGGCTTCGGGTCCCTTATGGCTTCAGGTCCCGATGGTTTCAGGTCCCAATGGCTTCATGTCCCCATGGCTGAGTGTCCCCATGGCTTCAGGTCCCTTATGGCTTTCAATCCCCATGGCTGAGTGTCCCTGTGGCTTCAGGTCCAAATGGCTTCAGGTCCCTTATGGCTTCGGGTTCCAAATGGCTTCAGGTCCCTTATGGCTTCAGGTCCCAATGGTTTCAGGTCCCAATGGTTTCAGGTCCCTTATGGCTTCAGGTCCCAATGGTTTCAGGTCCCTTATGGCTTCAGGTCCCAATGGTTTCAGGTCCCTTATGGCTTCAGGTCCCAATGGTTTCAGGTCCCTTATGGCTTCAGGTCCCAATGGCTTCAGGTCCTTATGGCTTCAGGTCCCAATGGCTTTAGGTCCCAATGGCTTTGGGTCCCCATGGTTTCAGGTCCCTAATGGCTTCAGGTCCCAATGGTTTCAGGTCCCTTATGGCTTCAGGTCCCAATGGTTTCAGGTCCCTTATGGCTTCAGGTCCCAATGGCTTCAGGTCCCAATGGCTTCAGGTCCCAATGGCTTTGGGTCCCCATGGCTTCAGGTCCCTTGTGGCTTCAGGTCCCTTATGGCTTCAGGTCCCAATGGCTTCAGATCCCTTATGGCTTCAGGTCCCAATGGCTTCAGGTCCTTATGGCTTCAGGTCCCAATGGCTTTAGGTCCCAATGGCTTTGGGTCCCCATGGTTTCAGGTCCCTTATGGCTTCGGGTTCCCAATGGCTTCAAGTCCCTTATGGCTTCAGGCCCTAATGGCTTCAGGTCCCAATGGCTTCGGGTTCCCAATGGTTTCAGGTCCCAATGGCTTCAGGTCCCAATGGCTTTGGGTCCCCATGGCTTCAGGTCCTTTATGGCTTCAGGTCCCTTATGGCTTCAGGTCCCTTATGGCTTCAGGTTCCCAATGGCTTCAGGTCCCTTGTGGCTTCAGGTCCCAATGGCTTCAGGTCCCTTGTGGCTTCAGGTTCCCAATGGCTTCAGGTCCCTTATGGCTTCAGGTCCCAATGGCTTCAGGTCCCAATGGTTTCAGGTCCCTTATGGCTTCAGGTCCCAATGGCTTCAGGTCCCTTATGTCTGAGTGTCCCCTTGGCTGAGTGTCCCCATGGCTTTCCATCCCCATGGCTTCAGGTCCCTTATGTCTGAGTGTCCCCTTGTCGGAGTGTCCCCTTGCCTGAGTGTCCCCATGTGTCCCGCAGGCGCCGTCACGTGTCGGCCGTGCTGGACGTGCGAGGGCTGCGGAGCGCGGGTGCTCGGCAGGAGATCCTGGGGGTGCTGCGGGACCTGGAGGCCAGCGAGGCCGAGCAGGAGCTCCCGCGCCAACGAGCCTTCTTCTCCGAGCTGCCCACCGCCCGCCCAGCGCCCTGTCTGCCCTGCCACCTGCCCCCCCTGCCCCCCCTGCCCCGCCTGCCGCACCTGGCGCGACTCCGACTGCGCCCCAACAGCCCCCGGCCGTGAGCACCCCAACAACACCCGGGGAGGGGGACCCGTCCTGCACCCCCAGAATCCAGGGCTCGGGGATGGGAGCAATCCTGCCCCTCCAGAGACCAGGATCCAGATCTGGGTTCAATTCTGCACCCCCCAGAGTCCAGGACCCAGGGAGGGGAGCGATCCTGCACCCCTCAGAGTCCTGATGCTGGGGGACACAGGGATGGGATCAATCCTGCACCCCCCAGAGCCCAGGACCCAGGGCTGGGCTCAATCCTGCACCCCCAGAATCCAGGACCCAGGGAGAGGAGCAATCCTGCACCCCCAGAATCCAGGACCCAGGAGAGGAGTGATCCTGCACCCTGAGAATCCAGGATCCAGGGATGGGACCAATCCTGCACCCCCCAGAATCCTGGAGCTGGGGGACCCCAGGGAGGGGATCAATCCTGCACCCCTAACCTGAGTGCTGGGTTCAAACCTGGGTGCTGGGTTCCTCCCAGGGCTGGGATCCATCCTGCCCCCCCAAATCCATTTGAGGTGCTGTGCCCCCCAAAATCGAGGCGCTGCCCCCTCCCCACCCCCCCCCCTTGCTCCCCCACTGGATATAAACAAGTGTCGATGCTGAGTCAGCAGTGTCCTTTGGGCCCCAGGGATGGGGACATGGGGAATGGGGTCACCAGGATGGGGACACAGGGACTGTCCCCATGGAGAAAGGAGGGGGACACAAGGAGTGGGGTCACCTGGGATGGGGACATGGGATGGGGACACAGGGTTGTCCCCAAGGACAAGGGATGGGGACATGAGGTGGGGACATGGGGTTGTCCCCAAGGACAAGGGATGGGGACACAGGGAGGAGTGGGGTCACCTGGGATGGGGACACAGGGAATGGGGTCACCTGGGATGGGGACACGGGAAATGGGGTCACCTGGGATGGGGACATGAGATGGGGACACAAGGAGTGGGGTCACCTGGGATGGGGACATGGGGAATGGGGTCACCTGGGATGGGGTCATGGGGAATGGGGTCACCTGGGATGGGGACATGGGGAACGGGGTCACCTGGGATGGGGTCATGGGAAATGGGGTCACCTGGGATGGGGACACAGGGAATGGGGTCACCTGGGATGGGGTCATGGGGAATGGGGTCACCTGGGATGGGGACATGGGAAATGGGGTCATGGGGTTGTCTGCAGGGTCTGGGAGGTGTGGCATTGTCCCCATGGACAAGGAGTGGGGACACCAGGATGGGGACAATGGGGATGGGGACATGGGGAATGGGGACATTGGGAATGGGGACATGGGGACATGGAGATGTGGGGATATGGGAACATAGGGACATGGGGATATGGGGATATGGGATACGGGGACATGGGATATGGGACGTGGGGATATGGGATATGGGGATATGGGGACATGGGATATGGGACGTGGGGATGTGGGAATATGGGATATGGGACATGGGGATATGGAGATGTGGGGACATGGGATATGGGTCATGGGACATGGGGATATGTGGATATGGGACATGGGGACATGGGGATATGGGATATGGGATCACGGGGATATGGGATATGGGCATATGGGACATGGGGATATGGGGACATGGGATATAGGGATATGGGAACATGGGGACATGGAGACACTGGGAATGGGGACCCAGAGCCGGTTCCTCGTGCGAAGCCTCCTCGGCCTCTCCGGGAGGGATCGGAAGGAAAAGGAGGGGGGGACACGGGGACAGGGAGAGGGGGGGGGGGGGGGACACACACAAGGACAGGATGCCCCTTCCCGTCATTGGGGGGAGGTGACACAGGTCACTGCCAGTATCGGTGTCCCCCCCATAAAAAAAAAAAAAAAAAAAAAGGAGGGGGACACCCAGCATGAAACCACCAACACCCCAAGTGTCCCTCCTGCCACCCTCGTTGTCACCACTGGTGTCACGAGTGCGTCAGGTCTCGAAGAGATTGGGTTGGGGGGACAGGGATGGGGACACTGGGTGTCCCACCCCCCAAAAAAAAAAAAAAAAAACAACTTAAAAAAAGTCATAAAAATAGGCGAGAGCTGAATCCGGAAAGGAAAAAAACCTAAAAATATCTGGGAGCTGGGCCAGGGTCACCCTGTCACCTCCCGGCGTGGGAAGGGGACAGACGGGGACGGAAGCCACAGCGCCAGCCAAGGGGGGGCGGGAAGGGATGGGGGGGGTCCCTGGGGTCCCCCCCGGGGATGGGAAAGGGGGGGGGGACAGGGGGATGGGAAGGGGACACAGGGACATGGGGGGGACAGGGGGATGGGAAAGGGGGGGACAGGGGCATGGGAGGAGGGACAGGGACATGGGGGGGACAGGGGGATGGGAGGGGGGTAGAGGGATGGGAGGGGGACAGGGACATGGGAAAGGGGGGGAACAGGGACATGGGGGGTACAGGGACATGGGAAAGGGGGGGAACAGGGACATGGGGGGGACAGGGACATGGGAAAGGGGGGGAACAGGGACATGGGGGGGACAGGGACATGGGGGGAGACAGGGATGTGGGAGGGGGACAGGGACATGGGGGGGTACACAGGGGGATGAAGGGGGGACAGGGGGATGGGATGGGGGACAGGGACATGGGAGGGGGACAGGGGGGTGGGGGGACGCAGGGGGATGGGAAAGGGGGGGACAGGGGGATGTGGGGGGGGACAGGGACATGGAGGGGACAGGGGGATGGGAGGGGGACAGGGACGTGGGGGACACAGGGACATGGGGGGGACAGGGACATGGGAGGGGGACAAGGGGATGGGAGGGGGGACAGGGACATCTGGGGGACACAGGGACATGGGGGGGACAGGGGGATGTGGGGGGGACAGGGAGTTGGGAGGGGGGAGGGGGACAGGGGGATGGGAGAGGGACAGGGGGTGGGGGGGGACAGGGGGATGGGAAAAGGGGGGGACAGGGGGATGTGGGGGGGACAGGGACATGGGGGGACAGGGACATGGGAGGGGGACAGGGGGATGTGGGGGACACAGGGACATGGGAGGGGGACGAGGGGATGGGAGGGGGGACAGGGACATCTGGGGGACACAGGGACATGGGGGGGGCAGGGGGATGTGGGGGGGACAGGGAGTTGGGAGGGGGACAGGGGGATGGGAAAGGGACAGGGGGTGGGGGGGGACAGGGTGTTGGGATGGGGACAGGGACATGGGAGGGGGACACAGGGGGATGGGAGGGGGACAGGGGGATGGGGACACAGGGACATGGACACGGGGACATGGGGGACACAGGGACATGGGAGGGGGACAGAGGGGTGTGGGGGACATGGGGATGGGAGGGGGACAGGGACATGGAAAAGGGGAGAGACAGGGACATGGAGGGGGGGACAGGGGGATGGGAGGGGGGACAGGAAGATGGGAGAGGGACATGGGGACACAGGGACATGGGAGGGGGACAGGAGGATGGGAGGGGACACAGGGACATGGGGGGGACAGGGGGATGGGAGAGGGACATGGGGGACACAGGGAGATGGGAGGGGGACAAGGGGATGGGAGGGGGACACAGGGACATGGGGGGTGGGGGCAGGGGGGTCACTGTTGGTCACCAGGCAGGGTCAGGGCCTTGGGGACAGGAAGGAAATGCCACCATCCCAGAGCCCCCCAGGAGATGAACGGGGACAGGAACCCCCCAAACTGGGAAAGGAAACATCCAAACTGGGAAAGGAAACGCTCAGACTGGGAGTGGACACCCCCAAACTGGGAAAGCATCCACTCAGACTGGGAGAGGATCCACTCAGACTGGGAAAGGAAACGCTCAGACTGGGAGTGGACACCCCCAAACTGGGAAAGGAAACATCCAGACTGGGAGAGGATCCACTCGGACTGGGAAAGGAAACACTCAGACTGGGAGTGGACACCCCCAAACTGGGAAAGCATCCACTCAGACTGGGAGAGGATCCACTCAGACTGGGAAAGGAAACGCTCAGACTGGGAGTGGACACCCCCGAACTGGGAAAGGAAACACTCAGACTGGGAAAGAAAACCCCCAAACTGGGAAAGCATCCACTCTGACTGGGAAAGGATCCACTCAGACGGGGAAAGGAACCACTCAGACTGGGAGTGGACACCCCCAAACTGGATAAGTATCCACAGACTGGGAGAGGTAGCCTAGTCCCTCCCGTAGTTTGGGTCTGTCTCCCCCTTGTGGCCATGCTCGGAACTGCAGGTGTTGGGGGGTGGGCGGAGCTTGGTGGCTTAAGCCCCGCCCACCTCCCAGTGATTGGCAGGTGGGGACCAACAGCTCCTATGGCTCCAAGAGTCTCCTGGAATGAGGTCTCCCCTCAGCCTCCTCTTCTCCAGGAGAAACCCCCCCCAGGGCCCTCAGGCTGCTTCTCCAGCCCCTTCCCCAGCTCCGCTCTCTTCTCCGGAGCCTCCACGACCTCCATCTTCTCCTTCTTGGGGTCTCAGCCCATGGATCCAAGCAGCTCCGATCCCTCTAGAGAACCTCCAAGCCGTCCAGCAGCTCCCACCCACATCAGCATCACCTCCAAAGCCACTCAGGCTTCACCCAACACCTTCAATCCAGCTCATCATTAAAAACACCTCAAGGTCTTTCTCTCCTCCGTGTCCCTCGTCCGTCTTCATCCCCAAAGACTTGCGCCTCCTCCATCCATCTGAGGACCCACAGCCCTTGGAATGGTGGTTGGACTCGATAATCCGGTGGATTTCTTCCAACCTGGTGATTCTACGAGTCTCCCCCACCTCCCCAGAAGCCCCCAACCCGTTTCTGACCCCCTTGGGAGGGTCTCCAAGAAGAACAAAGAGCCGGGAGCTGCCGATCTGAAGCTGCTTTATTGGCCACGGCGGGAGGGGCGGAGGGCGGACGCCAGGTCACAAACACAGCACAGGCCATCATCGTCATTATAATTAATAATAATTACAATAATAAAAAAATTAAACATCTCCCGGGGGGGGGGGGGGAGGGTTGGGGGGCAGGGGAAGGGGAGGGGGGGTCCTGGTGGCCCCACGCAACAAAAATAGATATCTATAGATAGATAGATAGAGACCGGAGAGAGGACAGAGCCAACGCGGCGAAGCTTGGTCACGAGAAGGCGACGGCGCTGGGTGGGGGAGGGGGGGGGTGAGGGGAGAGGCCAGAGGCAGCGGCAGGACCCGTGCGGGAGGTGGGACGTGGTGACCGAGCGAGGGGGGGGACGGGCGCCCACCTTGGAGAAGACACCTGGAGGCCATGGGGCTGGAGAGCTGGACACCTCGAGGGGGAAGGAGATGCCACACGGACCCATCCCAGGGTGAGGAAGATGCCACACGGAGCCTCTGGGATGGTGCGGACACCTCTAAGGTGCCGCGGAGACGCTCCCAAGGGACATGGAGATGCTCCCAGGGGGATGGAGATACGGAGCATGGACACCTCAAGGGTGAGGGAGATGCCACATGGACTCATCCCAGGGTGAAGGAGATGCCACGAGTTGCTCCTTGGGTGGTGCAGACACCTCTAAGGTGCTGTGGAGACACTCCCAGGGGGATGGAGATGCTCCCGGGGACATGGAGACACCCCCAGGGATATGGAGATACGGAGCGTGGACACCTCGAGGGTGATGGAGATGCCACAAGGAGCCCCTGGGATGGTGCAGACACCTCTAAGGTGCCATGGAGACACTCCCAAGGGACATGGAGATGCTCCCAGGGATATGGAGACACAGGGTGGACACCTCGAGGGGGAGGGAGATGCCGCACGGACTCATCCCAGGGTGAGGGAGGTGCCACAAGGAGCCTCTGGGATGGTGCAGACACCTCTAAGGTGTCATGGAGATGCTCCAAGGGTCATGGAGACACTCCCAGGGACATGGAGATAGGAGCGTGGACACCTCGAGGGTGAGGGAGATGCCACAAGGAGCCTCTGGGACGGTGCAGACACCTCTAAGGTGCCATGGAGACACTCCCAAGGGGATCGAGACGCTCCCAGGGACATGGAGACACAGGGTAGACACCTCGAGGGTGAGGGAGACGCCACAAGGAGCTTCTGGGACGGTGCAGACACCTCTCGGGTGCTGTGGAGACACTTCCAGGGGGATGGAGACGCTCCCAGGGACATGGAGACACAGGGTGGACACCTCAAGGGGGAGGGAGATGCTGCACAGACTCATCCCAGGGTGAGGGAGATGCCACAAGGAGCTTCTGGGATGGTGCAGACACCTCTAAGGTGTCGTGGAGACACTCCCAGGGACACGGAGATATGGATCATGGACACCTCGAGGGTGATGGAGATGCCACAGACACCTCCCGTGTCACAGAAACAACACAGGGAACCTTCCAGCTAGAGCGTGGAGGTCTCCAGAGGGCTGGAGGAGCCCCAGGGACCCTCCCCGGGCCAAGAGATGAGGCCCAGACCCCTCTGAGGTGCCGCAGGGACCTTCCCAAAGCAACAAAGATGAAGCAGGGACGTCCATCTCCATCTCCCGTGGGACGGAGGATCAGGGAGGGGGACGAACACCTCTAAGGTGATGGAGACACCACAGGGAGGTCCCCCAGGGTGGTGGGAAGGAGGGGTGGATGTCCCCAAAGGTACAGAGGCACCAAATAAAGCCCCAGGGGACAGTCTGGGTGGGGCACGGACACCTCGGAGGGGACGGAGTCTACCAAGGGACCTTCCCAGGTGGACGGAAGAGGAGCAGGAACTTCTCCAAAGCTGCATAAAGCCCTGCGGGGGCGACGGGGACGGACACCTCGACGGGGACGGACACCTCGACGGGGACGGAGGCACCTCCGGAACCTTCCCCCAGGGGGTGGCGGAAAGCGAGCGGGAATGTCTCCGAGAGGGCTGGAGATGCCGCATGGACCCCAATGGAAGGAGAGGGGAGACCAACACCTCGAAAGCAGCCGGGAGGCCGCGGGAACCACCGACACCCCCAAAAAAAAAAAAAAAAATAACCTTCCACCTCGCCAAGACCTCGACCCTGGGGGGTCAACAAGTCCAGGGAAGGGGGTGAGGGAAGGAAAATCATGAGAAATGTGCCACCAACCATGGAGGAAGGAGGTGGTGGTGGGTTGAGGTGGGTTGGTTGGTTGGTTGGTTGTTTTTTTTTTGGGGGGTGTTGGAGAGGGACGGGGGGGGGGGACCACCCCGTTCACAACGCGAGGAGCGAGGGAGAATTCAAGGAGTCCGAGGACTGGTCGCTGCTGCTGCTCCGCTGGTGCGAGGCTCCGCAGGAGGCTCCCTCTGGGTGGGCGAAGACGAAGGGCGAAGGAGAAGAAGACGTAGAGGAGGGGTTAGGCGGCCCCGCGGGGCCCCCGGGGGGCGCGAAGCAGCAGCTGGGGAAAGGGGGGGCCGGCTGGAAGGGCCCCGGGGGGGAAAGGAAGGCGCCGGAGCCCCCGACTTCCGCCAGCGTTGCCGCCGCCGCCGCCGACACCACCTCTTGCTTGGCCAAGGAGCTCACCTCGGCGGGGCCGGCAGCGGCCAAGGCGCCGACGCCGACCACGTCCTCGAAGGGCAGCTTGCAGGCCGGAGCGTGGGCCACCAGGACGAACTCCAGCCGCTCCTTCTCCTTGCGCAGCTCCGCGATCTCCGACTCCAGCTCCGCTTTCTCCTCCTCCAGCTGGTCCGTCTCCTGGGGGCCCGAGAAGCCGGAGGTGGCGTTGGCAGGGGTGTCGACCAAAGCCCCGAG
Organism: Coccyzus lansbergi; assembly: GCA_033558105.1. Classification (NCBI taxonomy): domain Eukaryota; kingdom Metazoa; phylum Chordata; class Aves; order Cuculiformes; family Coccyzidae; genus Coccyzus; species Coccyzus lansbergi. The sequence continues at coordinate 25,908 of JAUMJK010002436.1, forward strand.
GGCCACCAGGACGGGGCCAGGACACCCTCGAGCGCATCGCGAGGTGGCCATCTGTCCTCCCACCAAGAACCCCTCAGGTTTCTATCTGTCCTCCTACTGATGCCTGCTGCTCCTGGAGATAGTACTTGTCCACCTCTAAGCAGCTCTAGGTGTCCATCTGTCCTCCCCCAAGCACCCCTAGGTGTCCATCTGTCCTCCTACTGATGTCTCCTGCTCCTGGAGAGATTCCTGTCCTCCCTCAAGCACCTCTAGGTGCCCATTTGTCCTCCTTCTGATGTCTCCTGGACCTGGAGACAGTGCTGTCCAACCCCAAGCATCTCTATGTGTCCATCTGTCCACCCCCAAGCACCTCTCCAAGTCCATCTGTCCTCCTACTGATGTCTACTGGTCCTGGAGAGAGCATTGTTGTCCTCCAAGCATCCCTAGGTGTCCATCTGTCCTCCCCCAAGCACTCCAATGTGTCTGTCTGTCCTCCTACTGATGTCTCCTGCTCCTGGAGAGAGTCCTGTCCAACTCCAAGCATCCCTAGGAGTCCGTCTGTCCAACTCCAAGCATCCCTAGGAGTCTGTCTGTCCACCTTCTGATGTCTCCTGCCCCTGGAGAGAGTCCTGTCCACCTCCAAGCATCCCTAGGAGTCTGTCTGTCCTCCCTCAAGCATCCCTAGGTGTTCATCTGTCCTCCTACTGATGTCTCCTGCTCCTGGAGAGATTCCTGTCCTCCCCCAAGCATCTCTATGTGTCCATCTGTCCACCTCCAAGCACCTCTACAAGTCCATCTGTCCTCCTACTGATGTCTCCTGCTCCTGGAGAGAGTCCTGTCCACCTCCAAGCATCCCTAGGAGTCCATCTGTCCTCCCCCAAGCACCCCAATGTGTCTGTCTGTCCTCCTACTGATGTCTCCTGCCCCTAGAGAGACCACTGTCCACCTCCAAGCATCTCTATGTGTCCATCTGTCCACCTCCAAGCACCTCTACAAGTCCATCTGTCCTCCTACTGATGTCTCCTGCTCCTGGAGAGAGTCCTGTCCACCTCCAAGCACCCCTAGGAGTCCATCTGTCCTCCCTCAAGCACCCCAATGCGTCCATCTGTCCACCTGCTGATGTCTACTGGTCCTGGAGAGAGCATTGTCCTCCCCCAAGCATCTCTAGGCATCCATCTGTCCACCTTCTGATGTCTCCTGGTCCTGGAGACACTCCTGGCCACCCTCAAGCATCTCTAGGTGCCAATCTATCCCCCTCCAAGCACCCTTAGGAGTCCATCTGTCCTCCCCCAAGCACCCCAATGTGTCTGTCTGTCCTCCTACTGATGCCTCCTGCCCCTAGAGAGACCACTGTCCACCTCCAAGCATTCCTAGGTGTCCATCTGTCCTCCCCCAAGCGCCTCTACAAGTCTGTCTGTCCTCCTCCTGATGTCTCCTGCTCGTGGAGAGAGTCCGGTCCTCCCCCAAGCACCCCTAGGAGTCCATCTGTCCTCCCTCAAGCACCCCAATGCGTCCATCTGTCCACCTGCTGATGTCTACTGGTCCTGGAGAGAGCATTGTCCTCCCCCAAGCATCTCTAGGCATCCATCTGTCCACCTTCTGATGTCTCCTGGTCCTGGAGACACTCCTGGCCACCCTCAAGCATCTCTAGGTGCCAATCTATCCACCTCCAAGCACCCCTAGGAGTCCATCTGTCCTCCCCCAAGCACCCCAATGTGTCCGTCTGTCCTCCTACTGATGTCTCCTGCCCCTAGAGAGACCACTGTCCACCTCCAAGCATCTCTATGTGTCCATCTGTCCACCTCCAAGCACCTCTACAAGTCCATCTGTCCTCCTACTGATGTCTCCTGCTCCTGGAGAGAGTCCTGTCCACCTCCAAGCACCCCTAGGAGTCCATCTGTCCTCCCCCAAGCACTCCAATGTGTCCATCTGTCCACCTTCTGATGTCTCCTGGTCCTGGAGACACTCCTGTCCACCCTCAAGCATCTCTAGGTGCCAATCTATCCACCTCCAAGCACCCCTAGGAGTCCATCTGTCCTCCCCCAAGCACCCCAATGTGTCTGTCTGTCCTCCTACTGATGTCTCCTGCCCCAAGAGAGACCACTGTCCACCTCCAAGCATCCCTAGGTGTCCATCTGTCCTCCCCCAAGCACCTCTACAAGTCTGTCTGTCCTCCTCCTGATGTCTCCTGCTCGTGGAGAGAGTCCTGTCCTCCCCCAAGCATCCCTAGGTGTCCGTCTGTCCTCCCCCAAGCATCCCTAGGTGTCCGTCTGTCCTCCTCCTGATGTCTCCTGCTCCTGGAGAGACCACTGTCCTTCTCCAAGCACCTCTAGAAGTCCATCTGTCCTCCATCAAGTACCCCTGGTGTCCATCTGTCCTCCCCCAAGCATCCCTAGGTGTCCGTCTGTCCTCCCCCAAGCACCTCAATCATCCATCTGCCCTCCTCCTGGTGCCCCCAGCTCCAAGGGGACCATCTGGGGACACCACTGTCCCCTTCTTCTCCCACAGACATTGACCTCTCCAACAAGCCCAAACCAACCATCTCCCTCAAACATCCATGACCTGGGGACACCCCTGTCCCCAACCAACCCCTCCCCCACGGCGATGTCCCCCACCACCACCGCCATGTCCACTCACCGCCTGCAGCCGGTCAGTCAGCTCCCGGCGCCGGTTCCGGCATTTGGCTGCCGCCAACTTGTTCCTCTCTCGCCGCACCCGACGCTTCTCCTCCTCCTCCGGCGTCAGCTGCCAACAGGGACAGGACCGTCACCCGGTGGGGAACCATCACCCCCAGGTGCCACCACCACCACCACCCACCGTGTCCTCAAGGTGCCACCATCCTCAAGGTGGCATCAACACCATCCACCTCCTCGAGTAGGTGCCACCAGCCATCCTCCACCTCCTCGAGGGGCCACCACCCACCGTGTCCTCAAGGTGCCACCACCATCCGCATCTCCCCCAGGTGCCACCGTCCTCCACTTCCTTGAGGTGGCATCAACACCTACCACCTCTTCGAGGTGACATCAACACTCTCCACCATCCATCCTCAAGGAGGTGCCACCATCCACCATGTCCTTAAGGTGCCACCACCATCTGCATCCCCCAGGTGCCACCATCCTCCATCTCCTTGAGGTGACATCAACACCCTCCACCTCCTTGAGGAGGTGCCACCATCCATCCTCCACCTCCTCAAGGTGACATCAACACCCTCCACCATCCATTCTCAAGGAGGTGCCACCACCCGCCATGTCCTCAAGGTGCCACCACTGTCTACATCTCCCAGGTGCCACCATCCATCCTCCAGCTCCTCGAGGTGCTACCATCCACCACGTCCTCAAGGTGCCACCACCGTCCGCATCCTCCAGGTGCCACCATCCTCCTCCACCTCCTCGAGGCACCACCATCCATCCTCAACACCCCTGAGGTGCCACCATCCATCCATGTGGCTGAGGTGCCACCACCACAGTGTTCCCAAGGTGCCACCACCATCCTCCACGTCCCCAGAGGTGCCACCAGCCATGTCCCTGAGGTGTCACCATCCATCCTTCACATCCCTGAGGTGCCACCCTCCATCCTCAATGTTCACAAGGTGCCACCACCATCCTCCACATCCCCTGAGGTGCCACCAGCCATGTCCCTGAGGTGTCACCATCCATCCATCCATCACATCCCTGAGGTGCCACCATCCTCCACATGCCTGAGGTGCCACCATCCATCCTCCACATCCCCAGAGGTGCCACTCTCCATCCTCGAGGTGCCACCACCATCCTCCACATCCCTGAGGTGCCACCATCCATCCTCCACACCCCCAGAGGTGCCACCATCCGCGTCCCCAAGGTGCCACCACGACCCTCAATGTTCCCAAGGTGCCACCATCCACATCCCTGAGGTGCCACCATCCATCCTTCATGTTCCCAAGGTGCCACCATCCATCCTCAACATCCCTGAGATGCCACCATCCACACTTGAGGTGCCACCATCCACATTCCTGAGGCGCCACCATCCACCTCCCCGAGGAGGTGCCACCCATCCATTCGCAAGGAGGCGCCACCACCATCCTCCACGTCCCCTGAGGTGCCACCATGCACATTCCCATCATCCTCCACCTCCTCAAGGTGCCACCACCCTCCTCTACCTTCCTTGAGGTGCCACCCCCTTGAGGTGCCACCACCACCCTCCACATCTCCAGAGGTGCCACCATCCATCCTCAACATCCCTGAGCTGCCACCACCATCCTCCCCGTCCCCTGAGGTGCCACCATCCACATTCCTGAGGCACCACCATCCACCTCCCCAAGGAGGTGCCACCCATCCATTCTCAAGGAGGTGCCACCAGCACCCTCCATGTCACCCGAGGTGCCACCATCCATTCTGAACATCCCTGAGGTGTCACCATCCATCTTCAACATCCCCAAGATGCCACCATCCATCCTCAATGTTCCCGAGATGCCACCATCAATCCTCAACGTCCCCAAGGTGCCACCACCAACATTCTGGAGGTGCCACCATCCATCCTCAATGTTCCCGAGATGTCACCATCCATCCTCAACGTCCCTGAGATGCCACCATCCATCCTCAATGTTCCCAAGGTGCTACTACCAATGTTCTGGAGGTGCCACCATCCATCCTCAATGTTCCCGAGATGTCACCATCCATCCTCAACGTCCCTGAGATGCCACCATCCATCCTCAATGTTCCCAAGGGGCTACTATCAACGTTCTGGAGGTGTCACCATCCATCCTCAAGGTTCCTGAAGTGCCACCACCAACGTTCTGGAGGTGCCACCATCCATCCTCAACGTTCCCAAAGTGCCACCACCCACGTTCTGGAGGTGCCACCACCCATCCTCAACATTCCCAAAGTGCCACCACCCATCCTCAACGCTCCCGAGGTGCCACCACCCACCCTCAAGGTTCCCACTGTGCCACCATGTCCCCAGCCCAGGGTCTGGAGATGCCACTCACCGTCTCCTCGCGGCTGCGCCGGGCTCTGGCGCGGGTGGCTCGTGCCGGCGGTGCCCCTGGGGCGGCCGCGAAGGTCCCCATGCCCGGCGTGGAGTAACTGGGGCCTGGCAGGTCGTAGGGGTCGACGGGAGGAGGAGGATGCGCCATGGGGGCCCCGGGAGGCTGCGACTGGGCCACCGAGGAGATGAGGGTGGGCTGGACCAGCCACTGGAGGTCCTGGCTGGTGGTGATGGCCGTCACCGTGGGCACGAAGGAGCCGGGCATGTCCCCCAGGCCGCTGCACTCCTGCGGGGACAAAAAACGGGGTCGGACAAGGGCAGGGGGACGCCCAGGGGGCAGCTGGCACCACCCTGAGGGCACCCACAGACAGAGCCTGGGGTAGACCTGGCAGCCCTGAGGACAGGGTCACTGGCCTGGTGGCTCTGGGAGCAGCGTGAGACACCCTGAGGGCTCTAGAACCCATGTGACAAGTCCTAGTGCCCCTGGCACAGGTGTGCAAGAGCTCCCTGGCCCCAGTGACAACATCCTTGTGCCCCTGGCACTAACATGTGACACCCTGAGGTCCCTAGAACCCACGTGCCAAAGTCCTTGTGCCCCGGTATAGGTGTGCAAGAGCTCCCTGGCCCCAGTGACAACATCCTTGTGCCCCTGGCACTAACATGTGACACCCTGAGGTCCCTAGAACCCACGTGCCAAGTCCTGGTGCCCCTGGCACAGGTGTGCAAGAGCTCCCTGGCCCCAGTGACAACATCCTTGTGCACCTGGCACTAACATGTGACACCCTGAGTTCCCTAGAACCCATGTGACAAGTCCTTGTGCCCCTGATATGGGTGTGCAAGAGCTCCCTGGCCCCAGTGACAACATCCTTGTGCCACTGGCACCAGCATGAGACACACTGAGGTCCCTAGAACCCATGTGACAAGTCCTTGTGCCCCTGGGATGGGTGTGCAAGAGCTCCCTGGCCCCAGTGACAACATCCTTGTGCCCCTGGCACTAACATGTGACACACTGAGGGCCCTAGAACCCACGTGCCAAGTCCTGGTGCCCCTGGTATGGGTGTGCAAGAGCTCCCTGGCACACACACACAATATCCTTGTGCCCCTGGCACTAACATGTGACACCCTGAGGTCCCTAGAACCCAGGTGACAAGTCCTGGTGCCCCTGGTATGGGTGTGCAAGAGCTCCCTGGCCCCAGTGACAACATCCTTGTGCCCCTGGCACTAACATGTGACACCCTGAGGTCCCTAGAACCCACGTGACAAGTCCTTGTGCCCCTGGGATGGGTGTGCAAGAGCTCCCTGGCCCCAGTGACAACATCCTTGTGCTCCTGGCACCAGCATGAGACACACTGAGGGCCCTAGAACCCACATGCCAAGTCATGGTGCCCTGGGATGGGTGTGCAAGAGCTCCCTGGCCCCAGTGACAACATCCTTGTGCCCCTGGCACTAACATGTGACACCCTGAGGTCCCTAGAACCCACGTGCCAAGTCCTGGTGCCCCTGGCACAGGTGTGCAAGAGCTCCCTGGCCCCAGTGACAACATCCTTGTGCCCCTGGCACTAACATGTGACACCCTGAGGGCCCTAGAACCCATGTGACAAGTCCTTGTGCCCCTGGGATGGGTGTGCAAGAGCTCCCTGGCACCCACACACAATATCCTTGTGCCCCTGGCACTAACATGTGACACCCTGAGGGCACTAGAACCCACATGCCAAGTCCTGGTGCCCCTGGGATGGGTGTGCAAGAGCTCCCTGGCCCCAGTGACAACATCCTTGTGCCCCTGGCACTAACATGTGACACCCTGAGGGCCCTAGAACCCATGTGACAAGTCCTTGTGCCCCTGGGATGGGTGTGCAAGAGCTCCCTGGCACCCACACACAATATCCTTGTGCCCCTGGCACTAACATGTGACACCCTGAGGGCCCTAGAACCCACGTGCCAAGTCCTGGTGCCCCTGGTATGGGTGTGCAAGAGCTCCCTGGCCCCAGTGACAACATCCTTGTGCCCCTGGCACTAACATGTGACACCCTGAGGTCCCTAGAACCCATGTGACAAGTCCTTGTGCCCCTGGTATGGGTGTGCAAGAGCTCCCTGGCCCCAGTGACAACAACCATGTGCCACTGGCACCAGCATGAGACACACTGAGGTCCCTAGAACCCACGTGCCAAAGTCCTTGTGCCCCGGTATAGGTGTGCAAGAGCTCCCTGGCCCCAGTGACAACATCCTAGTGCCCCTGGCACTAACATGTGAACACCCTGAGGGCCCTAGAACCCACGTGCCAAGTCCTGGTGCCCCTGATATGGGTGTGCAAGAGCTCCCTGGCACCCACACACAATATCCTTGTGCCCCTGGCACTAACATGTGACACCCTGAGGGCCCTAGAACCCACGTGCCAAGTCCTTGTGCCCCTGGTATGGGTGTGCAAGAGCTCCCTGGCACCCACACACAACATCCTTGTGCTCCTGGCACCAGCATGTGACACCCTGAGGCCCCTTGGCACCAGCTCCCACTGCAGCACGAGGGGGCGTGGCCAAGCGCTGGGGGGGCGTGGCCTCACTCCTTTAGCCGCCATCTAGCCCTCAGGGAGCGTGGCCTATGTCCATTACTATATAGCTAGACCCGATGGGGCGTGGCCTGCTCCAAAGGGGGCGTGGCCTCACTCCCTTAGGATATGGATATCGTGTAGGGGGCGTGGCCTCACTACCTTAGGATAGAGATATAGTGGAGTGGGCGTGGCCTGGCTCCGAAGGGGTCCACAGCCTCCCTCCCTTAGGCTATGGCTGTAGCGGAGGGGGCGTGGCCTCCCTCCCTTAGTTTATTACTATATAGTAGGGGGCGTGGCCTCGCTCCCTTAGGATATGATATAGCGGAGGGGGCGTGGCCTGGCTCCCTTAGTATATGACTATAGAGTAGGGGGCGTGGCCTGGCTCCGAGGGGTGTGCGGCTTCACCCCCTTAGGCTATGGCTATAGCAGAGGGGGCGTGGCCTGGCTCCCTTAGTATATGACTATAGAGTAGGGGGCGTGGCCTCTCCCCAAAGGGGGCCGCGTCCTCCCTCCCTTAGGCTATAGCTATAGCGGAGGGGGTGTGGCCTGGCTCCCTTAGTATATGACTATAGAGTAGGGGGCGTGGCCTGGCTCCGAGGGGCGCGCGGCCTCACCCCCTTAGGCTACGGTTATTAGCCGAGGGGGCGTGGCCTGGCTCCCTTAGTATATGACTATAGAGTAGGGGGCGTGGCCTGGCTCCGAGGGGCGCGCGGCCTCACCCCCTTAGGCTACGGTTATTAGCGGAGGGGGCGTGGCCTCGCTCCCTCAGGCTATGGATAGCGCGGAGGGGGCGTGGCCTCGCTCCGAAGCGCGGCGCGTCCTTTCCCTCCCTTAGGCTACGGCTAGAGCGGAGGAGGAGGAGGAGGGGGCGTGGCCTCGCTCCGAACGGGGGGGGGGGCGTGGCCTCGCGCGCGTCCCCCCCCCCCTCCGCACTCCCCGAGCAGGGGGCGCGTCCTCCGCCTTCCAAAATAGGCCGAGCGTCACGTGACGGGGCCGCGTCACAGCCGGCGGAGCGTTCCGGAGCGTCACCGCGTTTACGCACGACCCCGCCCCCTCCCTCCCTCCCTCCTCCTCCTCCTCCTCCTCCTCCTCCCCGGGACACCCCCCCCCCCCCTTTTTCCCAACCCGAGCCCCGAACCCGGGTACCTGCGCGGCCGCCGCCGCCGCCGCCGCCGCCGAGGGGCTCCCGAAGGAGTCGACCGACGACAGGTACTGCGACTCGGCCGAAGGGGAAGAGCTGCAGCGGGAGCCGGAGTCGTAGTCCCCCGGGAAGCCCTGGAACATGGCCCCGGGGCCGCGGGGGCCGCCCCGCCACGCCAAGGCTGCGGCTCACGCCGCCCGCATCACCGGCACAGCCCTCCCGAGGCTCCGCTTTACCGGTTCCGAGGCCCCCGGTTGCAGCTGGAGGCTCCGGTATGTCCCTCCCAGGCTCCGGTTGGTCGGTACAGAGCTCCGGGTTGCAGTTAGAGGCTCCGGTATGTCCCTCCCAGGCTCCGCTTTACCGGTTCCGAGCCCTCGGTTGCAGGTAGGGGCTCCGGTATGTCCCTCCCAGGCTCCGGTTGGTCGGTACAGAGCTCCGGGTTGCAGTTAGAGGCTCCGGTATGTCCCTCCCAGGCTCCGGTTCACTGCTCCCGAGTCCCCGTTGAGCTCCTCCGAGCTCCGGTATGGCCCTCCCAGGCTCCGGTTGGTCGGTACAGAGCTCCGGGTTGCAGTTAGAGGCTCCGGTATGTCCCTCCCAGGCTCCGGTTTACCGGTTCCGAGGCCCCCGGTTGCAGGTAGGGGCTCCGGTATGTCCCTCCCAGGCTCCGGTTTACCGGTTCCGAGCCCTCGGTTGCAGGTAGGGGCTCCGGTATAGCCCTCCCAGGCTCCGGTTGGTCGCTATAGAGCCCCCGGTTGCAGCTAGAGGCTCCGGTATGTCCCTCCCAGGCTCCGGTTGGTCGCTACAGAGCCCCGGTTGCAGCTAGAGGCTCCGGTATAGCCCTCCCAGGCTCCGGTTCACTGGTCCCGAGTCCCCGTTGAGCTCCTCCGAGCTCCGGTATGTCCCTCCCAGGCTCCGGTTGGTCGCTATAGAGCCCCCGGGTTGCAGCTAGAGGCTCCGGTATGTCCCTCCCAGGCTCCGGTTGGTCGCTATAGAGCCCCCGGGTTGCAGCTAGAGGCTCCGGTATGGCCCTCCCAGGCTCCGGTTTACCGGTTCCGAGCCCTCGGTTGCAGGTAGGGGCTCCGGTATAGCCCTCCCAGGCTCCGGTTGGTCGGTACAGAGCTCCCGGTTGCAGTTACAGGCTCCGGTATAGCCCTCCCAGCCTCCGGTTGGTCGGTACAGAGCTCCGGTGTATCCGTCCCAGGCTCCGGTTCACGGCTAGGGGCTCCGCTCTAGCCCTCCCAGGCTCCGGTTCGCCGGTTCCCAGCCCCGGCTGAGCTGCTCCGAGTCCCGGTTCACAGCTATAGGCTCCGGTGTATCCGTCCCAGGCTCCGGTTTGGCTCCTCCTGTCCCCGGTGTATCCGTCCCCCAGGCTCCGCTTCGCCCTCCGGGGCCGCGGGCAGCTCCGGTCAATCCCTTCAAGGGCTCCGTTCGGCCGCCGCCCCTTCTCCTACCGGCGCCGGTGCTGCCCTCCCAAGTCCCCGGTCGGGCTCGGGGAAAAGCCGGTAAATCCCTCTCGGAGTCGCAGGCGAAGCCGGTAAATCCCTCTCGGAGTCGCAGGCGAAGCCGGTAAATCCCTTTCCCGAGCTCCGGTGCCGCCGCCGAGTGCCGCTCGGGCCCCTCCGAGCCCCGTTTTGTAGCCGTTTTTTTCCTCTCCCCCCAAATCCCGGTGCAGAGTTTTTCCCCCTTTAGTCTCCGCTTAATATTTTTTTTTTTATGAATGAAGCTCTCTCTCTCTCCGCTTTAATTTTATGAATGAAGCTCTCAGCCGCCGCCGCCGCTTTTATATATACGGGGCGGGCCCCGCCCCCGGCGCTGACGTCACGGCCGCCGCTCCGAGCCCTCGCCGGGACACCCCCCCCCCCCCCCCCCGGACCCCCCGGACCCCCTTCGGCCTCCGTCGTCGCGAAGCGGGAGGAGGAGGAGGAGGAGGCGGCGGCGCCGTTAAAAAAAGGGGCCTGGACGAGCTGGACCTTCGGGGGGGGGGGGGGGGAATCCCTGCGCCCGGCCCCGCCCCGGAGTTCCTGTGACGCAATTAGCCATATAAGGGCTTGCAGCTCGCACTGTTTGTTTGGTATCCTAGCAGTGACGTCACAGGGATTCCCTTCCCTTTCCCTTCCCTGTCGCCGCCGCCGCCGCCGCCGGAGACGCGAGTATTAATAGAAAAGGGACCCGACGGCTTCTAGAAACGGCCTGAACCCTCCGGTAACCACCCCCCCCTCACCCCCCCCACACACACACACCCCAAAAGCTACCGGGACTCCCCCCCCAACCCCACCCGGTGACCTCTGGTAACCCTCTCCCGGTGAACCCCCCCCCCCCCACCCCACCCGGTGACCTCTGGTAACCCTCTCCCGGTGACCCCTCCCCCCAACCCGGTGACCTCTGGTAACCCTCTCCCGGTGACCCCCCCACCCCCACCCCCTAAACCTACCGGGCCCACCCCCCCCCCCCCAACCCGGTAAACCCTCCCAGTAACCCCTCCCCCACTCCCAAACATACCGGGACGCCCCCCCCCACCCCCCCCTCCAGGTGACCTCCGGTAACCCCCTCCCGGTGACCCCCCCCCCCCACCCTTCAAAACATACCGGGAGACACACACACACACCCCCCCCCCCCACCCGGTGACCTCTGGTAACACCTCCTGGTGATCACCCCCCCCCCCCACAGCCCCAAACCTACCGGGGACCCCCCCCCCAACACCCCCTCCCCCCAACCCGCTCATCTCCCTTTCCCTCCGGTAACCCCTCCCCCCTCCCCAAACCTACCGGGGACAACCCCCCCACACACACACCCCTCCCCAACCCCCCCTCCCCCCCCCCCAACCCGGTGACCCCACCCCCACCCCCCAAACCTACCGGGACACCCTCCACACACCCCTCCCCCAACCCGGTAACCCCTCCCCCACCCCCCAAACATACCGGCACCCCCCCCCCCCCCCACACACACCCGGTGACCTCCGGTAACCCCTCCCAGTGACCCCCCCCCCCCCCCCCCAAACCTACCAGGACCCCCCCCCCCCCCTTCCCGGTAAACCACCTCCCCCCAGCGGTGACCTCCAGTAACCCCTCCCGGTGACCCCCCCCCCCCCCACCCCCCAAACCTACGGGGACACCCCCCCCCCCCCACCCTCTGCCTCGGGACCTCCCTCACCCGGTAAACCCCCCCCCCCCCCCACACCCGGTGACCTCCGGTAACCCCTCCCGAGGGTCTCTCACTCACCCGGTGACCCCCCCCTCCCCCCCCCCAGCTCCCCTTTTCCTCCGTTAACCCTTTCGGGACAACCCCCCCCCACTTGTCCTGGGACCCCCTAAAATCGTTGGGGGGGGAAGGAGGGGGGGACCGGGGGTTACCGGGACCCGGTTGAGAGCCCTGGGGGGGTCACCGGGACCCGGTTGAGAGCCCTGGGGGGGTCACCGGGACCCGGTTGGGAGCACCGGGGGGTCACCGGGACCCGGTTGGGAGCACCGGGGGGTCACCGGGAATGGGTTGGGAGCACCGGGGGGTCACCGGGAATGGGTTGGGAGCACCGGGGGGTCACCGGGAATGGGTTGGGAGCACCGGGTGGGTCACCGGGAATGGGTTGGGAGCCCCGGGGGGTCACCGGGAATGGGTTGAGAGCCCCGGGGGGTCACCGGGAATGGGTTGGAAGCACCGGGTGGGTCACCGGGAATGGGTTGAGAGCACCGGGTGGTCACCGAGACCGGGATGGGAGCACCGGGGGGTCACCGGGAATGGGTTGGGAGCCCTGGGGGGTCACCGGGACAGCACTGGGAGCACTGGGGGGGTCACCGGGATAGGACTGGGAGCACTGGGAAGTCTCCGTTACTGGGCAGGGGGGACCCGGTACCGGGTGCAGGGGCCACCGCCCCCCCCCCCCCCCCCCGGCGCTGACCCCGGGGCTGATGTCACCGGCGGGGACCGGGGCTGAGTCACGGGACCGGAGACGGAGGGGGAGGAGCCGTTCCCACGCTCCCCCATTCATTCATTTATTCATTCATTCCTTTCCCTCACTTCTCGAGTCAGTCATTCGGTTGTTGTTGCTCCGCCCACAGCTCCCGGGGGGG
>JAUMJK010002437.1:0-55405 GCA_033558105.1 Coccyzus lansbergi
AGCGCCCGCCCCCTTCCCGCTGCCTCCTGGGTCCTAGCGCCCGCCCCCTACCCGCTGCCCGCTCGGGTCCTAGCGCCCGCCCCCTTCCCGCTGCCTGCCTGGGTCCTAGCGCCCGCCCCCTTCCCGCCGCCCCCTTCCCGCTACCCGTTCGGGTCCTAGCGCCCGCCCCTTCCCGCTGCCTCCCGGGTCCTAGCGCCCGCCCCTTCCCGCTGCCTCCCGGGTCCTAGCGCCCGCCCCTTCCCGCTGCCTCCCGGGTCCTAGCGCCCGCCCCTTCCCGCTGCCTCCCGGGTCCTAGCGCCCGCCCCTTGCCGCTGCCGGCGCGGTCCCAGGTTCTCGCCCCCGTGTGACGGCCGAACCGCCCCCCCCCCCCCGCAGCCCCAGAAAGGCACTGCCCACGAGGACAAAATCGGGTCCTTTAATGGTCTTTGGTTCTCGGTGAAGCACAATCGGGGCGAGCGGCGGAGTCGCCAGCCCCCGGGCTCCCCCCGCCCGCCCCGGCGCTCTCCAAGCGAACCGTGCAACATGCTACATGCAGGGCGAGCGCTCCCCGACCAGCTTCCCCCAGTGCCACCCACCGGCCCCAGCAGGGAGCAGCCGCCTCCGCGCCATCTTCCACCCGCCAACGGGCTCCGGCAACAAAAGCCAAGCGACAGGCGCTCGGGGCGGGACAGGGGGGGTAATGGTCCGAAAGGCCCCGGTAACGGCTCCCGAGCCCCCGCGCAGCCCCGCGGGAAGGAGGCCCGAGGCTGCCCCCGGCCGCCGCTCCGCTCGGGGCCGCCTTTGGTCATTTCATTCCCGCCTTCGGGGCAGTTATTGGCGATGCCCAAACAGCAGGAGAAGGCAGCGCCAAAAGCAAAGCCCCTCGGCCCAGCCCCAGGCAGAGCCGGTGCCCCGACCCGGCCCCGACCCCCTGCCCAGAGTCACAACTGCCCCGGGAGGGTCCCTCCTCTCACCCCGAGAGCCCCGCGTGCTCCCAATTCCTTTCCTGTGCCCCCATCCTCCCTCGAGCAGACACTCGCACCCGGCGAAGAACCGGGACACCCACCACAGAGCCTCCCGGAGAAGGCAGAGCTACCGGCAGCGTCAGCATCCGCTTGGCACAAGGAGCTCTTCCATCCTGCCTCTCTCTCCTCAGCTCGTCAGTCCAAGTAACATTTAAAAACAATGGAGCGATACAAGTTGTTTAGAGACCAAAGGTGTCTTTTTTTTTTCGTGGCCGCTGGTCACGTCTTCTGTCAGGACAGGAACACGAGGCCACATCCCGGACCTACCGGCTCTCGTCACGCATCTGTTCTATGATGTTAATGAGGCTTTCCAGGCCAAATAAATAACCCCAGTCGGGTCCTTCGTGTACAGTGGGGTCGTTGCGGAAGCCTCGGAAAGTGCTGTGCGCAAAGTCTATCATACGCACATCCACCTTGGGCTGCGCCGAGGAGCCGGAGGCTGTGCTGTTGACCCCCTGAAGGCCTGCCCGGAGAGAGCCGTCCAGCCGCTCGGCGCACAGCTCCTGCTGGTGCTCCGCAGACACCCCCGCCCTGCCGTACTCCCCCTCGTAAATGATGAGGAGGGAGCTGGAGTAGAAGCGGTAGGAGACCTGTCTCTCCAAAACCGCCTTCAGGCTGCGCAGTTTGGTGAGGATCGGCTGGAAAAGGTCCTTGCGCAGCTCCACACCGTTGTGCAAGTATTGGTAGAGGGCGGCGCGGAAGCCCTCGATGGAAAGGCTGCGTCCATAGTACTTGTTCCTACACAAGTATTTCCCTGTGGCCAGTTGGTACACCTAGGGAGCAAAAGGGAACGCACGGCAAGTGGGATTAACAGGCAAAGGCCACGCAGAGAGCCCTGAGTGGGCACAGACAGGGCAGAGAGAACTCAGTGTCACAACCACACTCAAGGAAGCAAGAAGAGCTCTGTTCCTCGAATCCCAAAGCAGCTCACGGGCACATCCCACGGGCACCACCAGGCTGCCCGAGCACTGTTTCTGCCCCTAGACACCCAAATGGTGACTCTTCAGTCTAAGCATCACCCCCTAACACTGACCTCGAGGCTTAAAGAGCTATGTCTGAGAGCAGCTGAGACAATCCTGCAGCAGCAGAAGTGCCAGTGTGTCTTGCCATTATCATGTGACATGATTAATGAGGGGCCCTGGTTGCTTCTGATTCTGCAAGCAGAGGCCGAGATTACAAAACCCCTCTTGGGGACATGGAACAGAGCAGCTCTTGCACAACAGCACCAGCAGCAAACCCTCGTGTGCAAGGCCTTGGCCACAACAGAAGCCACTTCCCAACTCCAGAAGAGCACAGAAGCAAACGTGAGATGATGCTGTGGCAGCAGGACACCCCCCCTCCCAGGCACTAGGATTTCAGGTGAACATCAAACCACAAAAAAAAAAAAAAATTATTAGAAAATCCCTGTCTGCCTGTGAACAAAACCACACAGACGAAGTGGCTGGTGTACCTACCTGAAGTGGCAGACTGCAGAAAGCACTAACTGGGAGGTCTAACAGGGCTGGGGAAAGGAAGGTGCAGCAGCCGCAGCCGCAGGGATCCCTACCTGCATCCCACAGACACGCACGCCCAAGGTGGCAGAAGTGCTCTCTTTGCATTTCTTCATCTGCCGAGCAGCCTTCTCCTCAGACGCATCATCTCCATGCTGTCTGGTCCCCATCTTCAGATCAAGTATACAGGGAAACTTGAAGCTATGTACCACGTTCTCCAGCAGCAGGAACTCTGGGAGACACGTCAAGGAGAGCTCACGGGGCAGAGATGCTTCTGCCCCACAGAGAGGGGCTTGGGCCAGCATTGAGACAGGGTCAGCAATGAAGAGGAGACACAGAACAAACTGTTTGGGAGGGAAGGGAAGGACAAACCCCCCAGGAGTGGTGCCCAAGCTGTGACACCTGGTAGAAAGAATCATCCTGGGAAGGGGAATTCAACAGCAAGCAAGGAGGAGTCGGGGAAATGACTGAGCAGAACGCTGGCCCCAGGACAGATGGAGGATGCCTGTAAGAATTGCCGACACGGTAAAGGAGAGCCTGAAGTCTAATCAAATCAGCAATTTAACGACACGGACAAACAATACAATCATCACAGACCAAAAACTCAAGTAATAGCATAGCAGTGTGGCTTTGGCCTGCCCAGAAGAGCCACATCATGCGGTGCCTGGGGGGAACGGGAGAGGCTCCAAAGGTAGGACCCAGCGCAGTGAAGGTGCCTGTGATCACCAGCACACACAACAGGCAATCCCTCCGTTAGGGCACAGCACTGAGAACAGACCCAGGGCGATCAGTACAGCAGCTTGTCCCAGAGGGAAAAAAAAAAAAACAAAACAAAACCAACTCTAGTGCTGCCCCAAGGAGCCCTGCAGGGCAGGGTTCAAGGTGTCACGCTGAAACGGCAGCCAGGGCACAGCTTGACTGAGCCTGCAAGGAAGTGGAACGTTTAGAAAGATCTATCGCCAAGCGTGTTTAATTGTGAAAGACAAACTTCATAAAAATAAGGAAGTGTAACTAAAAAGAACGGGAGAAGCAAAAAAGAATCCATTCTCTGCAAATGCTGCAGGCTTCAAGCGCACAATTGAGATTAGCATAAGGGAAGGCTGCACAGTTAAAATAATGAACAGCTATTGAAAGTAAAGGGTGTTTCTATGCGAGGAAAACAGAACCAGGTTCCAGCAGGTGAAACAACAAAACCCCACAAGCTGGCAAATTCAAGACAAAAGCGTGAGTCATTTGTCAAGGCAAAGAAAACAGAAGGACCAGAAAAGAAAGGAAAGCTGGAATCTAGCCAGAAACATGGCTTCTCCGAGCACCAGTGTCAGGCATTAGTGTCACTGTATGGGATGCAGAAAAGTAAAAAGAAACACATAGTACAGATTTGTTTGTGTGAACGATGGGAAAGCCAAAGGAAATAAGGTGCCTCAGGCCCAAGCAGACAGGCCAGTGCAGCAGCACAGCCCAACACACCGTTCTGCTCCCCAAAGGATACTGTAGACATGTTGGTCCTTTAACTCTGCGCGCATGCGGCTCAGCTGCCGCCTGTGACAGCGCAGGCTCCAGGGATTGTATCTGATCTCTTCAGAGCTCAGACCACTGTTCCCATCCAACATCTGAAACGGAACATCTGAATGGAGGTGCAAGTTCATCTGAGAACTCCTTGTATCCTGGACGTTGCTGGTGGAAAGACAGACCAGACATGCCTGTTAGAATCATAGGACAATCATAGAATCATAGAAGAACCAGGTTGGAAGTGACCCATCGGATCGTCGAGTCCATCCATTCCTATCAAACACTAAACCATGTCCCTCAGCACCTCATCCACCTGTCCCTTAAACACCTCCAGGGAAGGGGAATCAACCCCCGCCCTGGGCAGCCTGTTCCAATGCCCAATGACCCTCTGCGTGAAAAACCTCCTCCTAATCTCCAGCCTAAGTCTCCCCTGGTGGAGCTTGAGGCCATTCCCTCTTGTCCTGTCCCCTGTCCCTTGGGAGAAGAGGCCAGCTCCCTCCTCTCCACAACCTCCCTTTCAAAGGAGGAGAATCCACATGTTCTTCAGATGCCTAAAGCTGCCATAGCCTCTGTTTGCATGTGACCATCTCCTGCTCCTTCTCTCGCTGCACACAGCACAAACCTTCAGCTGACCAGAGCCTTGCTAACACCCTGGGCCACAGACCCACACCCCAGGGGCTGCTCTAACGTCCCTGCTAGGTTGGACTGTACTTGAGTGAGTGAGCAGGAACATTTGTTTCTCAGGGAGGTCCAGCTGCTGTGAGAAGGCAGAGAGCTGTACTCAGAGCATCCCCTCAGGGAGTGTTTCAATCTGCTCCACATGTTTTGGTTCCACAACCAACAAACGGCCAAGGGGTGTCCTGTGTCAGAAGCACTTCAGATGGATGAGTCTGTCCTGAATCCAGCAAAGCTGGCAGTTTGCGGTGCCACAGTGTGCTGGGCTAGCAAGTGTGAGACAGCCTGATGAGGGTCTGGAAGTGGAAAACGCTCCCTACAAAAGGGACAACATAGCTGAAAAGGGGAGGAGAGGTTTCCCCACAACGTGTTGTCATTCAGCCCTCAGAGTTTTACCTTTCAGTGCTGCCACTGGCCAGGCCGGGTCTTTCCTCCCTGTGCTCAGCAACACTGCTTGACCTGTGAAGGCTCCGACGCGAGTGCCTACGTCGTGGCTGGTCCCACTCTGGCAGATCATCCTGCTCCAGAGCCTCATTCTCTGTGCAGGGAGAGGCCATCGAGTTCACGTATCCTTCCTTGTTTCGTTCATTACAGATGGATATGACACCTGCCAGAAAGAAGCGCCACGTTGCCTCCATTTCCCAGAGAGAATACGCAACCACCAGCATCAATAGGAGAGAGGAAAAAGTAGCTCATGGAGCAGCAAAGCAAATCCAGAGCAATGGAAGGAGGCTTAAGACTACAAGAACCCAAACGCTGTCAGTGCGGCACAGAGGAGAACCACCCCCTGCCCCCCTAGCAGGGCCTGAGCCAACTGAGTCACTACCTGAGGCAGCGGCAGTTGGGGCAGCTCTGTCACCCTCAGGAAATCAAGGACAAAGAGCACAGCTGGGGGGTTGGGATTATTTCCTGCCATTCAGTCTTGCAGAAAACGTTGTCAAACCGGAGAAAGTCAAGCACAGGCTACCAAGATGCTGAGGGGGGCAAAGCATACGAGCTGTGGACCTAGTTCGTTTGGTTAAGTATCCGTGTCCTGCAGAAAGGGACCACAAGGACGGTCTGAGGGCTGGAGCACAGGCCATATAAGAGTTGAGGCTGTTCAGACCAGAGAAGAGAAGGCTGTGGGGAGACCTTAGGCTCCAGATGCGTAAGGTGACACTGCCTTGGGACCTTCTGGCTGCAGCCGGGATCAGCTTCTCAAGACCCCCAACAGATGGTGGCCCCAGCTGCCCGTGAAACACCATCCTCCCCAGTGCCGTATGGTGACAGAGCAGGAGAGGGAACAGCGGCACCGAATCCCCCAGGCGGCCACCTGCCAGCACCATCCTGAACACGAGCACATGGCAAAAACCAGCTCTGGTTTTCGAAAGCTACGGATGAGCCGCCTCCCTCCCACAACAATGCTGACACGGTAAAATTCCATTCCTTCAAGGCAGCTGGGAACAAGGCTTCACCTCAGCACTGGGAAAAGAAATGTTTCCTGCTTCTGCAGCTCTCTGATACGGGTCCATAAAAGAGATGGGACGAGGAAGCAATAAATTACAGGCCTGGTACGTGCACGTGCTCAGTCTATGATCTACCTTCATTTGCCCAAGGTCAAGGCTGTAACTGACAAGAACTTGGTAGTAAAATTAATTCAGTTACACATCCATAAGCTTCAGAGTGCAGCTGTCACACTGCACACTCCCTGTATGGGAAGAGGAACACGTTTAACTCCGTGTGCCTACAACAAAGAATCATAGAATCATAGAACAACCAGGTTGGAAGAGACCCATCGGCTCATCGAGTCCAACCATTCCTAGCAAACACTAAAGTCCCTCAGCACCTCATCTACCTGTCCCTTAAACACCTCCAGGGAAGGGGAATCAACCACCTCCATAGGCAGCCTGTTCCAATGCCCAATGACCCTCTGTGTGAACAACTTCCTCCTAATCTCCAGCCTAAATCTCCCCTGGTGGAGCTTGAGGCCATTCCCTCTTGTCCTGTCCCTTGGGAGAAGAGCCCAGCTCCCTCCTCTCTACAACCTCCCTTCAGGTAGTTGTAGAAAGTAATGAGGTCTCCTCTCAGCCTCCTCTTCTCCAGGCTAAACAACCCCGAGTGCTCCTATCCAAGTGCTACCCTGCAGAAGAGAAAGAATTAAAAACCACAAATAGAATTGCACCAAGAGACTGCACGAGACCAGCAGCTCCAGGAAAAGGAGAGGGCGGGTTCTTGAAGGATGTAACTGCATTCTACGATGATGGCAGGCCTCACCTTTGTACTCTGGGGTGAACTCCTTCATTTCAGGGGGCAGAGACTCATAGAAACGTTGCTCTCTAGTAATGAGGGGCTTGCACAGAGTGTTGTCATCATAGCGCATCAAGCTGTTGTGGCCGCCCACCTGGTGTTCAAAAGGCTTCAAGAGGACCTCCCAGGAGCGAGAGCTTTTCTGGCCACTCCTGCCCGCTTCCATGGTTTGATACACACATTGCCTTGGGCAGCAGTGGCGCTCTTGAAGCACGGCGAGAGACGGGGGGGCTGCAGCTCAGCAGTGCTCAGGCAGCCACACTGGGGAGAGCCCAGTGGTCTGCTGCTTCATCAGGGTCTGAAAAAGCAAAGGAGATGCCTGTGAATGGTTGGCCACTTGCATTCACTCCGTATTTCCTAGGAAAAGCTGTCAGTATTTATTGTTATCTGTAACAGCTTCTCTTCTGTTCTCTGTTTGCATCCCTCTTGTCCAGCTGGTTCCTCCCCACTGCTTGCGTCTCACAGGCAAAAACATGGATTCATAGAATCATAGAACAACCAGGTTGGAAGGGACACATCGGATCATCAAGTCCAACCATTCCTATCAAACACTAAACCAAGTCCCTCAAGACGTTATCCACCTGTGCCTTAAACACCTCCAGGGAAGGGGAATCAACCACCTCCCTGGGCAGCCTATTCCAATGACCAATGACCCTCTGTGTGAAGAACTTCCTCCTAATCTCCAGCCTAAATCTCCCCTGGTGGAGCTTGAAGCCATTCCCTCTTGTCCTGTCCCCTGTCCCTTGGGAGAAGAGCCCAGCAACCTCCTCTCTACAACCTCCCTTCAGGTAGTTGTAGAGAGCAATGAGGTCTCCTCTCAGCCTCCTCTTCTCCAGGATAAACCCCCCCAGCTCTCTCAGCCGCTCCTCATAGGGCCTGTTCTCCAGCCCCTCCGAGGCAGCCTCACCTAGAGCTCCTCCAGTAAGGTTGACATGAGACAGAGAAAGGAAGAGAGACGAATGTTTTGAGCTTCCGATCTTTAGAAAATAGTTTTCTCCCTTTAGTTCATTTTATCAGCAAGGGAATGTGATCACAGAGCACTCACGGTCAGCTACAGCACAATTTAACCCAAGTCCAGGCCTGCAGGCCAAGCAAGGACAGGGCCCAGGCTGTTCCTGCTCTGGCCACGGGATGTCTCCACCGCTACGCTCAGTGCCAGGCACCCTCCCCTCCAATTCCATCAGCTACAAGATGCAGCTCAGGAGATCTGAAAGGCGGGATGATACTTCAGAACATGTTTTACCCCCTCTAACTCAAAAGCTACCCGCAACAGGACATTTCTCTCTCCCTTCTCGCGTGTTCCTGCTCACTCCCACGCACTGAATTTTGGGATGGTACCCTGTGCGTTCATTTGAGTTGAATCATCTCACTTGTCCGCTGGAAAACACTTCCTTTTGTGGTTATGTGACCACACGACTACATTCAGTGTGAGGGGAACAGTGTGAACTTTCAGTTGGCTTCTGAGGTGGGGACCAGGGAACAGGAGGGGAAAAGAAACCCAACACCACTACAGATGGTCCTTCTCTGCAGCAACTCATATCAAAGTCTCTTTGAGTTATTCCTCAAAGTCTGTCTCCTGAATGCCCTCAGACCACGTCGTGTCACAAAGACAAATGCTTACTGCGATTTCTCTCCTTTCTGTTATTTGCTTTAATAGGAGGAAATCTCAGCAGAAGTTTGTTTTCATCAATATGCATTTTAGTTGGGTTGAATAGTAGTGTCCAAACAACCACGGTGTTGGTATCTGCAGCAGATCAGCACTTCACCAAGTTCAGGTGAACACTTTACAGCTTTAAATACCCCCTTGCTGACACAGCTTTGTCTTGCATTCAGTTTCTCTTATTTTGCCAATGACTAAAGCAGAGCTGTCAGTTACTCCAAGCAACACGGGGGATGTGCTTAACTTCACCCCTTTCAGTAGTTTATACTTCATTGGGCAAGAGAAATAAGAGATTCCTCTGCGTAATAACAGAAACTGTCAGGAGCAAAGGACAGGAATACAAATCCCCAGCGAGAGGGCTGCAGCATTTTGCTAACAGGCACCTGGAAACTGCTTCTCGTGAGCTGGACTTGTTAGCAAAGAGACGCAGCAGCTTACATCTGTGCTGAAGAGCACAGCGTCTTCTGCTCATGCTGGACAGGGTGACCCAACTTCTACAGAAAGAAAACTCAGTCTGGGGGAAAAAAAAAAAAAAAAAAAGCATCTCCTGCTGCACTGCAAACCCAACTTCCCAGCACAAAGCCAACCCCCAGGCCTGAGAACTGTCTAACCAGCAGAAAACAGAGATGACCCCTGGGAGCTGGGCAGAGAACACAAATCTCCAAGAACCTGTGGCAGCACTGAGGACGTAACCAGAAACATTTGGCCAGCCTGGTATCCAGGAAGCAACAAACCTTCCTACCCTACTGGAGCACACGGCTTTGAATCCTGAGCCTTCCCCCGTGGCCGAGTCTTGACCTACTCCCAAACGCAGCCCTTTTCCGACACCCTGCTCTTGCCTGGGCTAGTGCAGCTCTTCAGATGGAGGCCAGAGAGCACAGTACGACCCATGTGCAGACATCAAAAGCACAACAGGAAAGCTGAAGCAGTCCACCCTATGCATCCTTCACCAGTGCACTCCCTGCCTCAACAAACAGGGTAACACGTACGTGCAAGGGAAAAGCCTGATCTACCTTAAAAGAGCCTCAACTGAACTGACAGAAAAGAACACAAGGAAAAGACAATTAAGGTTGCACCGTGAGTCTGTCCTTAGGCAGGCTCTATGTTTTGGTGCCCTAGAGATCTGCAGGAATCTTCGGTGCTGTATGTATATCACACTCTTGGCAAAGCTTCAGCTCTGCTGCCAGGAGCCTGTCAGACCAGGAATCTTCTCTTCCTAAGAAAGAAGCTGAA
Organism: Coccyzus lansbergi; assembly: GCA_033558105.1. NCBI lineage: Eukaryota > Metazoa > Chordata > Aves > Cuculiformes > Coccyzidae > Coccyzus > Coccyzus lansbergi. Next base: position 9,858 of record JAUMJK010002437.1, read on the forward strand.
GCTGAGACTACAGCTCTCTCTGAAGACACAGGCTGGGCTATGCACTTTTGGCTATGGCTGAGATGCCAAAACCACTCATTAAAACCACTACCAAGAGCTGGGGTTAATGAAGACTTTTTTTCTTAGTGATCAGATTCACAGGAATTGCACAGGTCCTTCTGCTGTTACCTACACATAAAACCAGTATGTTCACAAGGAGTGAGGAGGAACTGAATTCCCTATAGGGATCTCAGCCCAAGGCCCAGGCAACGCCCGTTTTCTCACACAGGCAGTGATAATTCCCTTTGGTTTTTTTTTAAGGCCAAGCCTCAGTACAAAACACGTAGAGAAGCTCTGCCACGATTGGCAGCAGAGAAAACCAGGCTTTCTGCAGTGTTTTGTGAACATCTGCCACACAGCTGTCTGCAGGTAAGGGTAACAACAAAGCCAGGGCTCAAACAACCTCTTCCTACTCACATTCCTGCTCGGTCTGACACTGGAAAAGCTGACACTACTGCAATAACATCAGGCTAAAGAGGGGGAGAAGGCTGCACTTAACAGGGATGATATAAGCCGATTTAACTCCCTTGCTGCTCTTTTCTCCAGGCTTCCCCGTCTTCACTAGAGAAAGGCAGCGTGTTGGCAGGAGGGCCGAGGCTGCCTGGGGACCTGTCAGTCCTTGTCACCGCTATCAGCATCACGGTGAAGGGGAGGCTGGAGGAAGGTCCTGTCACAGTCGAGTCGTCACCACTCTTTCCTCTCCGGCAGGCAGGGAGGTGCAAGAGCTGAGGGAGAGGGAGCCAAGCTACTGGATCCTGCTGCCCCTTGGCACAAACATACCCACCTCAGGAGTGAAGGGCAACTTCCTTCTCTCTCCAGAAGCACTGGCTTCAGCAGCACCACCTGATCAAACGGGTACAGGAATAGGAGGTTGCTTTATCAGTAGCAGCCCAGAAGACTCTCTTCCAAGCTTGTGCCTAGGAGAGCAGGGTCATTCAGTATCAGCTTTGCACTTGACAGCAGAGTTGAGAGCAGGCACGTGCTTTCTAGAGAAGAGCTTGGGGGAGATCAATGCTTGTGAAGCCTCATCGCTCAGCTTTCTGTGAGCCAATTTCTGGCTTCTCTTCATCTCATTTACAAAGATGAAAATAAGTCCCTGAAATATATGGGTTATTTTTAAGACTATTTTGAGGCAAACGCTGCTGTTCAGCACAGCTCTCGGATCCAACAATTAGAGAGGAACCTACTTCCAGCAGTCACAAATCACAAGGAACCAACCTAACCCACTGCAAGAAGACATTTCTTGAATTCAGCCTAGTGAACAGAAGCAAACAGCAGCCCTGGCATCCACAGGACCAGGGAAAGGAAAAACACTCACATCAATCCCATTGCAAAGGCTTGGCCCAAAGACTGACTTGGAAATAACCTGTAACTCAACTTCTAGACTGAATTAACAGAAGGAACAATTTCGCTCATAATCTTACATTTAAAATTCTCCCCAACACTAGTAAAGAAGCAGACCTGCTCTTTAGCCGCAGAGCCTGGCCTCCTCCCTGATCGAGGCTGAGTGCCCCCCCTCACTGAACTGGGCACCGCAGACGAGCTGGCACCACTAAAGATGACATTTCACCTCATGACTTCAGCATTTGTCCTGAACTCAGGTGCAGCGATCAGGACCTGCACATTTGCATCTCCACCTCCCTTGACACCCCTCCCTCCCCCCGTTCCTTTATTCAAGCCAAAATGCTGAATAGCCTGTTTATTACAAGCACAAGGAAGAGTAAGTTCAGAAATAACGTAATCTCACATCAGCTGAAGGCACCGAATTCTACCACCTCAACAGCATCAGAAGGTGGGACGGGCGAGCAGGTAAACGCTGACGCAGAGTGAGTCAGAGCTGGCGGTGCTTGTGCTGAACCGGAGGAAGGACACCCCACGCCGCTGGCAGAGAAAAGGAACGTGTGTTCTTGTGGTACCGTGCACAGAGCTCAGCCAGGCAGATGGCACCACACAGATTAGAATTCACCTTAGCGGCAGTCTCAGGTCTATGTCACAACAGGGGTGAAGAAACCACTGGCACTTCCTACCTAAGTTCTTGCCTTAACTTATACTGGTTAAAAATGCCCCAGAAGTCCTTGGACGTGTCAAGGCTAGAGCCAAGAAGTCAGGTTTTTGGGTTTGGTTTTTTTTTTTTTTTGGGTGAACAGCAAGGCCTCCAGCCCTCTCAGGGAAATGACAGCATCAAAATAAATATGTCAAAAGCTTGGCTTGCACAAGAGAAAAAGTGCACGTCAATATCTTACATTCATCCACTACATTCTCTCTGGTTTTGTAAAACAGATTTTGGGGACAAAACAACTGCTTGTCTAGTTGCTCGTCAGTGATCCTCCATAATGAAAACAACTCGGTTTAAATGCCCAGTTCTTAAAATAAAAACCCTACTATATTCAGATTTCTTTGGGCACCGATTGAGCCAAATCGGTCTGTAATTCCTCCTGCCATTATTTCTCCAGCCCCTGGTTACACAGACAATCCCTCAGCGGCTGCAGCAGCACGAGCAGCATCTTCCCCCTCAGCACTGCTGTGTCTGTACAACCGTTCACCACCTCACCATGAACCAAATTAGGGAAGTGATAGCAGTTAAAAATAAACCAGTTCTTTGTTTGGGTTTTTTCAAGGATTACTTTACAACCCAGGTTAGATCCCCAGCCCATTGTGCAGCTGTACAAACAGTTGTATCTGCACGAGGTGCCTGAATTGCCGATGGTTATCCTCGCGCCGAAAGCCAATGTTTGCATTCCTGGCTCATCTCTTGTTCCAGGGCTGCTGCAGAACACGGTTACTTACTACACTAAACACGTAGGGTACTCTATTGCTGCAGCTCACCACCGCGTGGAGGGTCTCTTTAATGAGACGAAATGAGGTCACACTGACGAGCATCCTACAAGCAAAGCATGGCTACTGAGCTCCCTTGAGCTGCTGCTTGTCCTAAATTATATGTCATTTTTGCAGTACGCACACCAAAATAAACTCCATGACTAACAGAGTCATTGATGCGAATGAAAAGCTTTGGGCCAAGTTCTGAAACAAAAAACTCTCCTAGAAATTGCATAACCATTAACGATCTCGGTGATCTTCCATTAAAAAGCTCAAGCCTACGCGATGTGCGGTTTCCCACCAGTCTGAAGACTGAGATGCTCAAGGACCAGGCAGCACATCAGCAGTTTGGGCAACTCTTCAATCACAGCTGAAATCTCGTTTTAATACAGAAATACAAAAATAAAGATGGAATGCCAGCGTGTGCTTTAGAAACGTCCATGAGAGAAACAGACCGAAGGGTCTTTTTGCCAAGTACCAGCTCAGATATTGGTTTTGTTTCAGGCACTTGGGAATACCTCCTGTTTGGTGGCCGCCTGGCAACCTGCTGGAAAGGACTTGGCTCTCGGTTCTCTGCTTTCAGCGGGTTGACAGGTACCCGCATCCCAGCGACACCATTCTGTAATGCCGCCTCATTGAAAACGGCACAAAAGACTGAATAACCATTAAGATTTGACTTCTGGAAGAGGGTAGGAGGCCCATTAATGAAATGGCTTCAGGAAACACAATATAACAGTTCCTGTTTTGTCTGAAGGCAAGAATCTCAGTTCTCCAAGCCATTCAGCAGCCTTGTTTTGTAGACATCAAATCCGTCCACGAGGACACAGAAAACTAACAAAACTGGGATTCGGCAAATCCTTTGCTCCTTAATATGCACCTCAGCGCACGGCTCCACAGCAGCTTAAATAAATCTAAGTCAGCACTCTCCAAACCAACCCATCCTCTCGCCTGAGTCAGCACCAGCATTCACTCACTCCTGCTCAGAAACCTGGCAGAAAAGTTAACTCAGGAAAAAAAGAAGTTGTTTTTGCCAATGTGGCTTCCTGAACTGGTTTAGTGCCAGTGCCCAATGAAAGCAAAAGAGGAGACATCCCCAGCAGGGCAAGGACAGGCAGAGGAGTAAGCAGTGCCAGTTTCATTGAGCTTCAACTGCCCTGCAACCCTGCGCTCAGGGAACAGTCTCACCCTGCCTTTAAAGGGACACGAGCTGCTGCTCCCAGCAGAAAGAGAGGTGAACGACTCTCAGGAGAGAGGTGAATAACTCGAGCAGGTAAGGCAAGCCTAGAGACTGTGGTTCACAACTCCACAGCTCGTGCACAGACAGCACCAAACCAAAGGGAACATCTCCACAAGCACCAGGATCAGGGGCATTTCCCAGCAGCAATGTACTGCAAGAACACAGCAGCATCTCACACTGAGAGTAAGGAGTAGCAGCAAACTCTGTTACATAAATCTTTTGTTCTCACAGACACTGGAAACCAAGAATTTTAAGTCAATTTTTTCCCTTATTCTTTGATTTTGCACCTTCTTACAAGGCATTTGGACATGTCTGAATGGAGCCTATGAAGCAAGTCCTCAACAATTCCTAGACAGCAGTAACCAAGCACGATTTCCCTTGCACTTCACTGATCTCTGCTGCCATGCAGGTGAACATGAGCAGGTTGTCATTTATAGAGTAACCAAAGTTAAAATGCTTTATTGATTCCACAGTAACAAACTGTAAACCCAGGTAGGAACACGTGGCCAGCAAGGACGCAGAATCTCCGTGGATTGGACTGACAATGAGATTAGACATCGATGCAAGGAAATTCCAGTGGATGTAGTCAGTTCTGATTTGGGACAAAAGGTAAGTAAGAAAAAAATAAAATATGTGGCTAGCAGATCTTCTTCGATGTATCTGGATGAAACAGCCAAAAACTTGGAGCATTCAGACTACACAGCGCAATAACTCGGTGATATTTAATCAATAACTGCAACAGAGAAGCTACAGGGTTAACCACAGCAGCACTGAAGCCACAAAAGCAAAACCCATGAAGAACGATTACAAAAGCTGTAAATGCAGAGAAGCTCAAATTACATCCCTTAAGTAATTTTGATAAAATAAGAACGTTCTACAGCATTTCAAGAGGGCACTGCCTGAAAGGCAAAGACAGAAGCCTGCGGCGAGCCTGGATTTTTAGTATCTGTTCTCAAATTTTGAATTATGATGCTTTTACAAGAGAAAAAAAACAAGCTTTGATTAAAAAAATGTCAGTTGCTGCAGATAAGTGATTCCCACAGAAACATCCACAACTGGGACAAAACAGAGCTTAACTGCTATTTTTAATTCTGCAGTGACAAAAAAACCTCAGGACAAATATTATGCAAGACCACTACCCTCTTTGCTCATAACTGGCACCTTAATTTAGCACAGGACCACACCAGACAGTTCAAACTGAATTCCTAATGCCCAAACCTACCACTGCACAAAGCAGGGACAGCAATAACTGGAAGGAAAAACATTCCAAAGCAAACATCACGTACTGACTTTCGCAACTACAGCTTCCTGGGCACAAGCAGATGTACCTGAGCCTGCCCAATTCTAAGGAAAGGGTCTTCTTTCCAGATAGGTAATTCTGAAAAGATCATCAGGCGCTCCCCGGTACTTTAGTGACACTGAGGAGAAATCGAGGTACACGGGAGATCTGGACTGACAGAAAACCTTTTATACTAGAAAGAGGGTCCAACCCCAAGAGGCTGAACCTGCTGAAAAGGAAATTCCACTCTGGGCAACTGTTTTTCCTTTACAAACTTCTCAGCATTCCACATGCATCCTCCATGGCAGATGAAGCCAGGTAAGGCTAAAATCTCCACAACTGTCACGTGCAACCACAGTTCACTGTCAGACATGTGAACAACGGAAAGCAAAGAAAACAGGGTAATTGTGAAGAACATCCATGCCAATCCTTAACCCCCCAAGGGGCAAGACTGATAAACTCCAACCAGTCAGCCTCTTAAGCCCTGTCTTCCATTTATTCTTACCACATTGTGGCAAAGAACAATATTCAGGAGGAAAACAAAGACTGATTAAGTGTCTATTTTCAGGAGCTCTCGTCTCACAGTGTGGAAGGAGCCCTCTGCCCCGCAGCGTGGAAGGAGCTCTCTATCAATCATCAGTTCACCCTCCTCTGACTCAACTTAATCTTCAGAATTCCCTGATGTGCTTGAATTTATACTCCACCCTTTCAGACCATAACATCACGACTTGCGTACAAGGATATTGTGGGAGACAGCGTCAAAACACTCAGTTAAGTTCAACTAAACGGCCTCTAGTGCTCCTCCTCATCCACAATTCAGATTATTTGATCACAGAAGACAACAAGGTGGGACATGCCAACTGTTCCCAGTCATTCTTGCCTGTGCCCAGAAAGGTGTGCCAAACGAACCTGACAAGGCTGACAAGCCTGTGGGTCCCTAGATTATCCTTTGGGCATCTTTTGAAAAAAAAAAATTCAATACTTGCCTTTGTCAAGGGCTCAGAAACATTCCAGAATCTCTGTGACTTTTCAAAGATGACTAAGACTGGCATCACTAAGACACAGCCAACTCGGCACCTTTGGGTGCAGCCCAATCAGGTCCCATGGACTTACAGGGCTCAAATTGTTTGAGGTCATCCTTTACTCTGTTTTCATCCACTTCCGATTGCTGTTTCTTCTTTGAACCCTGCCTCCAAAAACAAGGGCCCAGGAGACCTCATCAACTGAGAACTTCGGCATAAAGAGCACTGTATACTTCAAGCAAGTCTGTGCCAACCATCACTCACTCAGAGTCTTTGTTGAGCCTTTTACTGCTGACGCAGAGGTAAGAGCTACCTCATTATTACCAGGGATGTTGTAATAAGCACTGTCCTGAGAGGAAGTAGCTGTTTCCACAATTCAGAGACCAAATGCAGCCGAACACAGCTGAGTTTGTTCTGTCTGTATTCCAGGTTGCCAAAGAAACCACAGGTCTCTCAGCAGAATCTCAAGCCAACTTGCTGGAGAGTTGCATGACCCCATTTCTACAAACATTTGGCAATAAAGCCTCCCTCTCAGTGTCGGTCAGGCTGGCTGAATTCAGCAAAGGGAAAGCAGCTCTGCAAAGAGCAAACCTCGGCCTTCCTGAAAAATCCCAAGAAGGTTTCACGGTGAAGCTACTTTTCAGCTTTAATTAAGAAGAAAAACCTGGATGATGGAACACGGAACTAAGACTTTGAGATGTCACCTAGCCAGATTGCTCTATGTACAGAAAAAGAGACGCTCCATAATCTCATTTTTTTACATGCATAAATACATCAATGTACCAAATGAGGGGGAACAGCAGAAGATTCAAAGCTGTTCTAACACTCTCCAGGAGAAAGGAGAACCAAAGGACAAAATGCTCGTGGCTTAGGTCACTGTTGCAGGCTCCTGGCGCTGAGCAGGTGCCTCATGGTGCCACACTGACACTGTCAACGTGATGGCAGCGCCTGCTGCATCTGAAAGCCAGCACGAAGTGTCATGCAAGGAAATAAAAACACATTTTATGAGACTCCAGAACTCACAAGTCTCCCCTGCCCCCTTCTGGGAACAAGGTGGATTTGAAAACTTCAGTATCTATTTCCAGTGATGAAATTGTTTACTTAGGCACAAAACCAAAAGAAAACCAGAAAGAGCCTCTGCTTCAGGCAGGAGGCCCTTCAGCCAAAGATCCAGACGTTAATAACATCTCCTTCAGCTACAAACTAGACTCAAACTGGATTCTCCTTACCCATACACTGAAGCCACTGACAGAAACTCTCACCTGCCAGAAAACAGCCTGAGATTTCACTACAGCTCAACTGCTACAACTAAGCTGATTCATTTCTCAGATCACAATACAGATGCACAACGCAGACGCCCAGTCCTTTACCCCTTTTATCTCCACTACGTCCTCAAAATAACACAAAAATAAAAAGAAACTACAGCACCTACAGCAAAACTTGTGTGATGTGTATTAGCTGCTTGTAAACCTTCACCACCACTTCCGGAAAGCACACTCTAAGAAGCTGCTGACTGAGACCTGACTTAAGCAGAAATCCCTTTCCAGTGACTTGCCACCCCACGTCATTATCTTGAGATCTTAAATGCAAGAAATAAACAGACCTAGTTACAGCCAGAGAGTGAAAATTCTCCCACCTTCCTCTTCCTCCAACTGAAGCAAGGGAGACACTTGGCTACGCTTTGTCTGTGTGTTTTTGCATTCATGGCACTAACACAAGCCTTGCACTTCCTCTTCCCATCCAGAGCGCAGCCCCACAAACCTCTGCTGCTCAGAACACATTCAAACATTATTCCTTTGTCTCCGCTTTTCCTGCGGGCTCCTGAAGAGGAAAGCTAAGCACAGATCCCGCGTGCTGTGCCCGGTTGGGACAAGGAGAAGGGACTTTGCAAAGGCATGGAGCATGGCTACTGCTCAGCAGTCATTCAGAACCTGCAAGAAATATTTCTCCTTTTGAAGAGATCAACCCTGCAGCAGAGATGCAGGAAATCTGTATCCAAAGAGCACATTGTGAGCGACTCTCCCCTTCCTTTGCATGGGCAAGGAGCAGAAGTTTGCTTCAGTCCTCAGGAAGCAGCACAAATGTTTTGTTTCCTAGGAATCAGGACAATGTTTAGATTTAAACCTATTGGGTCTGAGAGCTATGCATCAAACCCGAAAGCAAACTTGCTGTGAGGAACTACCAGAAGAATCTTTTCTCACCCTTGAGGTCTTTCAGAACCACCCATTTAATTTGGTTTGCTGGAAGCTGACTGTAAAACAGCTTTACAATTCCTATGATAGGCTGTGGGTTGTGACACCACTCTGATCCATCTCCTCCTCAGATCTATACATTGCCCTTCTGAGATGCCTGACAATTAATTACACAGAAATGAATTGTGTTAAATACAAAGATGGCAAGCAACTGGCTCTCAAAGGAACTGAGGACGACAGGATCTCTGCCTTCAGGAACCACAGCAACGCCCGTTCAGTACAACTTGTACTGTTAGAAAGAGAACAACCTTAAGGCCGTAACCAGTGCTTACACCCACCTTCTCGCCTGTGGCCAGAAACACACGCCTGCTGAGCCACGGCACAGGCTCTGCCCCTGCCTCCTGTCACCACTGCACCACATCAAAGCAGCATCCCGGCCTGCGCAAGTCCTGCCAGAACTGTAGGTGCTACATCGACAGCAACTTCCAACAAAGAGATTAGTGCTCAGAATTAAAACAGCATCTGCATGAGCTCCACCAGCCCCTCCGAGGCTTCACAGCTTCCTGCCGCCTGCAGTTTAGCTACCCAAGAGGGCTTTAATCTCACATACGCAGGCAGAGATACACCAAGGCAGTCAGAACTCATTTTTACAGCAGATGAAGGGCACGTGCATTAGAATTTTGACTTTCTGAACTACTGTGAAGATAGAACCGGGCATACATTTGGCCTTTTCTGCTCGGGGAAGCTGGCACCACTTCCATTTGGCAGCCCCCGGTGGCACTGTGGTTTTAGCAGACAGCTCAGCTTTTGCCTGAGCACTGCTGTAACGTTAAAAGCCGGGAGAAACACAGCAATTCTTACATCTCTGTGCCGAAGTTTAACAGGTCAAAAGGGCTTGGTTGAATTTGTTAAGAGCTTCTTTAGATAAACATTATCTGAGGCCATCCAAGCAGAAAGAAAAGAACTAGGAATAGCTACCGGTCTTGGCGCTTCCGCTGAACGTTTTGATGATCTTGGTCAAACCACTCAGTCCTGGTGGGTTCCAGCCGCTGGCAAACCAGCATTCCAGAAGGGAACAGTAGGACAGTCAAGTAAACTATCCGTATGCGGTTTAGAAAAAAACTGCAGTTTGGTGATCGCTTTATTTTCCACAATTCCCCTGCACTGCATTTCAACTTTGTCTTATCCAATAATTAAATTCTCCGGGTTTTAAGAACCTGTGTCCCAAGTCCATTAATGACTGAACTGAGATGGCTAATAAAGACTTAAATTAGGGCACCTCTTCCCAGTGAATGCGGCGCTGTGTTTGTCTGAAGAACCAAACCTTTTCACAACTTTTCTGCTCCACCAGCAGGAGCAGAAAAGCACAATCCAGGAGCACAGCAGTTCCACAGAAAGACTTCAGAGCATAAAAGCAAGACTATCCAAACAAACTCACTTCACCCCGGTAAACAAATTCTTGTGCCAAAAGCACAAGGAATAGCTGTTATCTGGTGGTTTCTGCTGCTAACTGAGCTCCGAGACCCTAACATTAAACAAAACTGGGGATTTCTCAAGCATCTGAAAAAAGGTCAGAAGCAGAGAAATCCAACGTAGAGCAGACCAGATCCCTCCAATGCTCAGGACAGAGTTGAATTTATTGTATGAGAAAAGGGCACTGTGGGTTGCTCTGCCACACTGAGGGGATACCCGTTCTGGCAAAACAAGTAGCAAGGTTCGTAGGAACAGGTAAAAGCTTTAGTTAAGACCAACTGACTGAGGATGCCCTCCTCTCCTGCTGCAACCTCTTCTATTTTCAGACTGCTGATGAAAAAAAAATAATTCAGCAGGAAAAGACGTAATTTGGGGCCTTGTTTTTCCTTCTTTCCTTGGAAAAAGTGCTAGTCACAATGACAGAAAAATCTCTCACATCGCTGTCTGCCTCCTCCATGCCCCCAGCAAAAGAAGTTTTCTTTTTTAAATGTGCGTTTTTATCACCATAGTTGTGTCTACATTAAGGGATTCCACTATGGAGCTGTGCAGGGCAGGGATGAACATGCTGATTAACGCAGCTGTCCTAGGCACTTGGAGCAGAAATTACCTTATAAGCTCGTCCACAGGGAGTTAAAGTCTCATAATCACATTACAAATCCATAATCCATGCCCCCCCTCCCCTACTTGATTTTCCTAAGCAGACGACCCTTAAGGGTCACAGGCAAGAAAACATGAGCTATCACTTCCCCAGCTGACACTCACTGCGATTCCTTCCTTGAGAAAGTACTAAACAAAGGTACGTTCTCAAATACTGCCTATCCTCACAGACAGAACATTCTCTCATAAGGTCAACCCACTAAAAAAACCATAAACCAGACCAGAAATACAGAGAAAAAGGACGAAAGAAAAATCTGAGCTCCGTGTTAGGAAACAACAACAAAAAAAAAAAAACACCACACTCAATGCAGTGGTTGCAAGAAAGTAAGCAATACATGGAAAACACAGGGATGAAGGACAACGTTTTGTTATCGAGGTTTTGAATAGGAAATAACTTACAAGTTTCAGTCATAACAAATGTATTTTAGACAAAGACAGGTCCCTAAATCTAGTACTTAAAGTATCTGACAGCCCTGGAAGCTAAGGTAGCAGATTTCATTTGAAACTAGTGACAATTGTAAAGAGAATTTCATAGGAGGGCACTTTCACATCCCTTGTGACATGAAAGTAAGGCAAAACATACACATCACTAAGCTCAGGGTCATGGAGGGGATTTTGACCTGGGTCTTTTGTTATCCTGTTACTCTTCTGGGGATCAACATAATCTGCGAGACTCTCAATCGCTTATACTGAAAATCTTAAAGCTGTTAAAACACCTCAGGGTTGTTTTGTGGCTTGCAGTTTGCTCTGGAAGGTAAAAGGTAAAGAATTAACAGAGACACCCCAGCCACCTGCACCAGACCCTATCTTCCCAGAAGGTATGTGAACCGGTCAGCTAGGCACAGCTTCCAGCTTGGCAAGATGCTAATCATTTTGAAGGACAAAAAGGGGGTGACTGAGATGAGATCTGAGGAAGAAATGTTCTCCTGTGAGGGTGTGGAGGTCCTGGTCCAGGTTGCCCAGAGCAGTGGTGGCTGCCCCATCCCTGGAGGGATTCAAGGCCAGGCTGGATGGGGCTTGGAGCCCCTGATCCAGTGGGAGGTTGGAATTGGATGGGCTTTGAGGTCCCTTCCAGCTCAAACCACTGCATGATTCTGTGATCGTTCTGCCAGAGCAGAAGCCAGCATTGCCATCCTTCGGTGCTGCCTTCTAAGCAAATCTCACCCTTCCAAGGAACCCAATGTACCTCTAGTTTTGCCAGGAGAAGGTTGCTCCTAGATGCCAAAGAAGCCATCCCTGAACACAATTCATCCTACTGTATTTCTTAGGAAAATTCCGAAGGAAAGGGACCTTGAATATTCCACATCTTCATTATTACTCTCCTTATACACTGGCACAGGGCAGTACGTTTCTTTAAGTACTCTACCACACCAGCCACTTCCATTCTGAAGGTCTGAAACAAGAAACTCCTTTTGTCTGATTCTTCATTTAAAACAAAGCCCATAGTTAACTCCCTATTCACTGCAGGAGTTGCAAACAAGTTTTTATAAACACTGTACAGGTCACAAATTTCCAGTATCTTATCTAAATGCTAAGCGGCTGGAGTAGAGAGCAAATCTCTTTCCAACAGGCTTTGTAGAGCACGACTTAGAACAACTGAGGCTGCTGGCTATGGAATAGAGCTGTGAAGCCAAAGCAAAAAGTAATTTCTTAAACCTAATCATAATCATTTTGCACAGGGTCATATTTAATCAAAGTAAAATCTGAATATTCAAGATTAACCTCCCGTGTATCTTATCATGGGAGGTGTGGGATGTTTAAGAAACTATCTAAAAAACTCCACATATAAGCAGTTCAGCACAAATTAAGCTTCAGATGGCTTTAACAATCTTTTGGGGACAGATTTAAAAGTCTGAAGTCAAAAAGGTTTTCCCTCACTCAGATTTGTGGAATGAAAGAGTCCAACCCCACAAATCTGACAGGTTCCCAGTGCTGCCATGTAATTTCACACAAAGATCGTGATTCAATCTGCTTTCCACCAGACAGCAAGTGTTGGGAGGCCCTTTCAAAGTTCCAGGACTCTACCAGTTTCACTGAGTTCACAGTAGTACTCAAACCACCACAAGAGGACAATTATACCTCCCCTTCTGCAAGAGTTCCAGCACTCACAGAATCATGGAATGGTTTGGGCTGGAAGGGACCTCAAAGCCCACCCAGTTCCACCCCTGCCATGGGCAGGGACACCTCCCACTGGATCAGGGGCTCCAAGCCCCATCCAGCCTGGTCCTGAACATTTCCAGGGATGAGGCAACCACCACTATGATGGGCAATCTGTGCCTTATCTCCCTCACAGCAGATAATTCCTCCCCAAGATCTCATCTCAATCTCCCATCTTTCAGCATAAAACTCTTCCCCCTCTTCCTATCCCTGCTCTCCCTGATAAAGAGTCACTTTTCATTGAAGTGATTCTCTGGTTTGACTCAGCCACTGACTAAAGACATAGAACCACGAAGCCCCCCAGGCTCCTCTCCCAGATCCTTCCTGCTTTAAATAACTCACTGACATCTGCATTTGCTGGTGCACTGATTTTGGTGCTCGAAGCTGCTTATCTCCTATAGTTAGCTGTAATGAGATCATGACTGCCTCCCCACACGTGCTTAAGCTGCTTAGACAGTACTGTCAAAGGACACACAACAAACAGCCAGTCCCAGCGTCTTGTGCCTTCCGAAGATTTCTAAACTCACTTTTTGAAATGCTCGACAATACTGTGATACCAACAGAGGACAATGCTAATACCAATTAAAGATCATGCAATATTTTGAATAAGCCCACTCTGGCAGTTTAAAAAAATTTAAAAAAAAAGAAAAATGCAGCTCAGCATAGAGCTACAGGGGAGAAAACCAGAAATGTCATAGCAGAATAGGTGAGCTATGAACTAGTTCACCCTTAAAGCTGTGATAAAGACAGAGGAGCATCCCCTGCAGAGGAGGCACCACATCTCTCCTCTCCCTGCCTCAGGAAGGCAGCAGTGGAGCTCTGAATCTCTGGTCATTACCTGTTGTACTTCGAGCTTGCAAAGACTACTAATCCTAGAGGTCAGGGCCTCCCCAACAGGAAAGAACTGTGCAATGTAGCTGCTATCTAAACATACAGACTCTCAAGAAAATGAGGTCATTCCAGTCTGCTAGCAAACAAATGCTTGCATCACAGTGCTCGTACTGAATCCTGTCTTAGCAGATAAAGAACTGGGGGGAAATGGGTGTGCTAGGCTTCCTTTCCAAGTTAGGACAGCATGAAGCAATCACTTTCAGCCTGGAAGACCATCAAAGAGGTCTATCACCTTTCAGCAAACTAACCTCAGAACAGAAAGAAAAAGTAAAGAGCAGACAACGATGTAGTTCTGAAATCACCATGCAAGAGCATCAGCCTTCAGATCTTGGGAGCTTAGTTCTTTGTAGTAACAACTGACACTGATTTGATTAAAGGTGAACAAACACAGAACAGGCCTGAGCTCACCACTCAGTTCTGGTGTGCTCACCTGGGCATTCCTGCAGTATCCTCCAAACGTGAGGGCACACCTTCCACAACCCATACCTACGTATACTTACTTGAAGGGTAAATTACTAAGTGAGAGGTAAAAAACAAGCAGATTATTTCTCTTTACACAGTATTTAAAGTGGAAAAAATTTGCCTCAGAGCTGTCCCCCAAGCTCTCTCTGTTGAGCAGTTGCTGGAATATGGAGCAAACCTCTCACAATCAAGAGGGAGGAGGATGCCAGGAGCAAGTGAGCCTGGAAGATGTAGTATTGAAACAAGTCAGGAAGTGCTAAATTAGCTGAAGAGGCTGAAGAACAGTATTTTACACAGTGGCAGCTGAGCGGGTGCTGCTGCAGGCCCCAGAGCAAGGAAGGCAGTGTTCAACAAAGCAGCAGGACAGCTGGTAGAGGAGATAACCTGCCTGACTATAAAAGCTAAATCAGAGACAGCTTATCTATCGGAGCATGCAGCCACGTTCAGTACCATCCTCCTGGGACAGGCACGTTACATCTCAGAACCTTTTTTACTGCTCTGATCAGATTTGGTTGACATAGATCTTATACTAACATAATTATGACAGCTATGCTCATGTTGCTTTTGAACAGAAACACCAACACATCCTTAAACACAATAGAGATGCACCTGATAATAGCAAAGCTTATTCTTTTAATCCCAGAGAAGGGGATAAAATAATTTGTTGTGAATGAAACTGAGCACATACTGGCAGGGATGGTGGAAAATAAAAGCCTAAAGCCACTTGTCTTTTATACACAGTTAATGCCACTCAAAACGTATGCAGACAAGCCTAGAAGAAGAAATGAAGGTAAATGTCTTGCACGTTAATGCTGTCTGCAGAGCAGTTTGCACTGGGTGGGACTATCCAGAAGCACACGCACCCCAACACGCTGCTGAAGAGAACTGCATCCATTAGGAAGAACATCTGCTAAGAGAGCACACTGGGAAAGCAAAAAATAACAGCTGCTGCCGCATCAGAACAGCACAGGCCCTGCACAAAGGCGATGCCTGCAAAATAGAAACTAAGCAGTCATGCACAAACACTTCCTCTTCCTTCGCCACTGCCCCTACGACAGCAGCAACAAACCTGAGATGAAACACCTGCCAGGACCCTGCTCTGCACTCCTGCCATGCCAGGAGTATAAAAGAAAGGGTACTAACTGCTCCTTCGTATACCTGAAAGGTTCCTGCAGTTTACAGCAAACAATATAAATACTTCACATGCTTATGGCAGAGGCTTCTGTCATGTTTTCTTCTCTTTCATTCCTTTCCCCTAGCTCACAGCAGACCCCTTGTTTTTAGGCCTGGCTTTGACATGTTTCTTCTCCAAGGCTGAGGAGTCAGAAGTAAAAGCAGTTACAGTTGTTCCTGGGCAAGCAACATTACAATAACAAGCAAGCGCAGAGCAGCCACACACAAGCCCTGCAAGTCAGGTTCAGATGTAAACCCTGCCCAGCGCAAAGGCAGATGGTAAGATGCTGTCAAACACGAGAGGACATCAACCAGGCAGCAGCATCAACTCTCAACTGCGACACACGTGTCTGAAACATGTTACAAGCTAATTCCCAATGGGGAGCCTGGGTAGCATGATGGCAACAAGTGAAGTGCCTGGGTTACAACGCGATACCTGAGTGATGGCCCAAGCAAGGCCTCTATCAGAACTTCTATGGCTTTGGTATCTGCATTTCAAACACAGAGGGAAGAAAGGCACCTCCTCTAGAACACAGGCTGTGAATATTAGCTTCTTATTCCAATGGAAAGCACAAGACGGTCCCACGCCAGCACGACCATCAGAACTCACCCAATCCACAACAACCTTTAGGCAGAGAAATCTACGAAAACCTGAAATCTAAGATCAGAAGTGATCAAACCTTTCTACAAACAGGTGGTGATCTGTAAGCAAGCGGTCCACAAATGGCTCCAAGCTTCTCCTTACCGCACACCAGGCAAGCTCAGCAAGGTCACATTGACAGAGTTTGAGGATTCTACCTGAAACGAATGAGCTCCATTTGGCAGGGAGGGAAGGAGAGGAGAAACAAAGCAGGCAGCTCAGAGAGGATAAGAATAGTGTGATTAAGAAGAAATCATAATGCTTGCTCAGAAGCCTAATTAACTGATTAAGAATACAGGTACTACTTCAGCCTGGGCATTTTTTGACCTCTGAGCTCTCACCAGTCTAACCTTGACTTCTCACAATACGTGATGTTATACAGAAGCATTTGCAAGTCAGTTCCCTTGCCCAATCTGCACATCTGATTCTGCTTTCTAGACTATTTTAATAGGACAAACAAGCTCAGTACTGTCAGCCTCATGAAGCAGCACACAATGATACTACTCACAAAAGCAGCAGGAAAGAAGCATCGGTATTACTGCTCCATTTAATTTTTAAATAGAGGTATGTATTTTAATTTTTTTTTTATGTAACTAAATAAAAGCTGCTTGTGGCACTGCTTCACAGTGCAAGTTACCCTGAAACAAGAATAAGACTCTATTCCACCACCAGTCCTGTGTTCCCACCATTGCACCAGCAAAATCCTTAAAGTTGGGGTGGAAAAAAAGTCAGTTTGATCAGTTCATGAGTCAGGGAGTTCCAGTCCCCACCTGCACAAACAGCCAAGCTGGCACCGGGGATGGGGCAAGACTCTCTTGCAGGCTGCAGTCTGTACTTTGCATGAACTTAAAGCGATTGTGAAGCTACACACAGCAGGTGGCACAACCAAAACCCCTGGTGACCGATCCTAGAAACCGTCCCCTTTTTCTCATCTCAACAAGGAATTGTGCTCACTTGCATTTTTGATGCAAGAAGCACAAAAAATTGCCTGTTGGGCAACTGGAGTAAAGAATTACCCAGAGAAGACATGCAGGTCAGAAGAAGGCCCTGCTGGCATATCCTACCCTTCCCACCCCACGGGCATCAGAGATCCCTACGGTCCTGACCTTGTATGCATCACCTTTCCCCTCAGCAAGCCAAGGATCACCTCCCCTGCTCTCCTAAAAGCCCTTCTTGGACAGTAAACAAAAGCAGCACCAGGAGAAGGACACTGCAGATACACATAATGGGTAGATTTAGAAGCAGCACAGCCCAGGCTGTTCATCCACACACCTGGAAATGGTTGTGCTGAAACTGCGGTTGAGGATAAGAAGTACGAATGCTATCGGAATTAAAATTACTATTAGGACAACTCGGAGCACTAACAAAACAAGAAGTTTGACACAGTTGAAAAGGCAACCCAGTGTTACCTCACTACATATAGCTTTTACACTTGATCTTTCCTTCCAGCTCCAAAACAAAACACTTAGGTCAGCTCTAAACCAGCCTGGGCAAGGAAAATTACTCCTCACTCTCAGTAACAAGGAACTGTTGCACAGGATGAGGATGCCCCTAACAGATTTATTTAGGGTTATAGCGACAGCACCTAGTAGATTATATCTACTTTAAACCAATTCCAAACTCCTGGCAGCTTCTGCAGAAAGGAAATCGAAGTCTTAGTTCAGTGATATGTAACAAGGATGCAGGATTTTTCTCCTTCGGAAACCTGACGTAGACACATGCATCGACTGCAGGTGACAGCTCAATACAGAGACCTGTGTAAGACGTTATAGATCATTCTGTGAGACAAACTACCACCCTAGTTTACAAACAGGCCTCCTGACTATAGAAACAGCACACTGAGGACGAACAGAGCCCCAAGTCCACACTGTTCTAGCACCATGCAGTGCGCTATTAGCCAAGGGCAATCTTGGAATTCAGCTTGGGAGACTCTAAATACCAAGTTAAGCTGCGTGAATATGAGAGGAGGAGAAGCAGATGGAGCACAAACAGAGCAAGACAGGCCAAGCTGAGAAAGGCAGCATGTACTAAAGCAAATTGCTTTAAGATGAAAGGACACTGAGCTTGGCACCAGTTTACACTCAGAGCAGCTGAAAACCCACCAGGAGCTAGGACCGCTTCTCCTAATCCGAGCCCTACTTGCAAACCCCAGGAAAGGCTGTTGTTTGCGGTCCAGGTCTGCAGACCCACAAGAACATCCACCTGCCTCTGGGGATCCTCCCGTAACTACCAAGGCAAGCAGCTCTCTGGAGCCTACTGCTACCCCCTCCTCTGCCAGGCTGGCAGGACACTGGGACACAGGAAAGGTCCCCAACCCCAGCACCCTCCTCACCGTCTCAGTTTCACGTTACTGCCGGGAGGTCCTTCCTGGGTGGCAGCTGCTCCTGTGGAAAGGAAAGGCACAGAGGGAGGAGAGGCTCAATCGGCTTCCCAGACAGGGCCCTGCAGTGCCCGCAGACCCCACCACGTTCCAGCCGTGCCCCAAACAGGGACACTCAGCTCTCACCCTCTACACCCTACAAACACCAGGGCTCTGAAGTCCCCATTCGTGGGGCCTCACCTGGCTGACCTCACCTGCTGACCCCACACGGGGCCACCCTAGGCTCGCCTTGTCCCCTCCTTCCCCTCCTCATGGGGCTCCCATTGTCCCTCCTCACAGATGCGGCTCTGCCCATCACCCCTCACAGTCTGGGCTCCCATTCCCCTCACGGGGCTGTGCCCTGCTCCCCCCTTGCCTTCACAGGCTGTGTTCCCCTGTTCCCCTCAGGGCTCCCCCCCCCAACCCCTCACAATGTGGTCTCCCTCATCCCTCCTCAAAGGCCACAGCGGCTGCCCCGTCCCCGGTGCAGGCCGTGCCCGCTCCCCTCATGCCCACCCCCCTCACGGACCCGGCTCTCCCCATCGCCCCTCACAGTCTGTACACACCCCCCGTTCACCCTCCAGCGGCCGTGCCGGTCTCTCCCGGTCCCCTCCTCACGGAGCCGTGCCCCGTCCTCCGCTTCCCCCGGGCCCGGCTCTCCGCGGCCTCCTCCGGTGTCCCCCCGTCCCTGTTCCTCCGTGCCCGTCCCCTCACCGGGGCCTGCCCAGCCGAGGCTGGCGACGCCACCGCCGCCGCCGCCCGCTCCCCGCCGCTGGAATCAACAAGAAGATGGCGGCGCCCGGGGGAGCGGGGCCCGGCGCGCGCCGTCATAGTAACCGCGCCGTCCAAGCCCCGCCCCGTCGCCGCGCGGGCCAATCGGGGGCCGAGCCCCGCCCGCCGCGAGGGCCGGCGCTGCGGGCGCCGATTGGCTGAGGGCGCCGCCGCTCAACCGCGGGGAGGCCGCGCCCCTTCGCCGCCCGCTCACGTTAGGCACACGTGACGGCCGCGCGAGCCACGCCCCCTCAGTGGCCGCGCCCCCTCTGTGGCCGCGCTCGGCCAATGGGCGCCCGGGGGCGGCGCGCGGGAACCGGAGCGCGGGAACAGGGCGGGGCCCAACCCGCTTCCCGCCCTCCCGCCCCTCAGGGAGGTGTCCATGAAGGGGTCATAGAATCATAGAATAACAAGGTTGGAAGAGACCCACCGGATCATCAAGTCCAACCAACTTGATGAAACAGAAAAAAAAAAAAAAAACAACAATAAAACAGTTAAAACCCTTTGTGACCTCTCAGATTTATCGCATCACCTGTAGCTCTTCCATTTCAAAGTGTGTATTAAAGCTGTTTGCCATGGATGAGCGTTCAAAGATCCTTGTTAGGCTTGGTTTCAGTAGCTCTACGGAATGACACGACAGCTGCTGTGAGGCACCAGTCTTGAGGGCCATGATCTGATCTGCCCCAGGATCCCTTCTGTCATAGTACAGAGCCCACAATAAAGTAACAGTGAGGATCATCGCCGGGACCTGTGTTACTCCAATAGAGATTCCTAGAAATCTCAGCACTTGCAATTGCTTCGTCCCCCTCAGAAAAGTGTACATTTTTTTTACCGCATCCCTCCTGATAAAGGTCACTGAGATCCTCGTGATGTACCTGCTTAGAGCATCCTGGGAACTCTCTGACACAACAGGAGTCAGGTGGCCTGTCCATCTCTGTCATTTCCAGCCAGTCTGTGAAGTACACCACCCCACAACATTTAAACTCCCTCTCCCCACAGCCCTTCTTCGCTATATAATGTCGCTATGAGGCTTCCCCAGGCTGAACAACCCCAACGCTCCCAGCCAGAGAAGGCTGTAGGGATGATCCGAGGGCTGGAGCACAAACCCGTTTCAACAGCTCCATCTCCTTCATACACTGAGGATCCAGAACTGGGCACAGTTTATCTCTTCCCTTATTCCTTCAGCGCCTCCATTCCCTTGCAGCTGCCAGGGGGACATTCCTACCTGCTCCACAAATGAATCTTCCCTTTCCCTGGGAGCTGCCAGGGCCCTGGCCCCACTCCCCAGATTCATCTCTGTCCTAATCCCCTCAGTGCTTCCTTGCCTGGCAGCTGCCGGGAGGATATTCCCACCTACTCCTCAAATCGCCCTCTCTCCTTATCCCATCAATGTTTCACCTCCCTGGGAGCTGCCTGGGATGGATGTTCCCACCTTCTCCCCAGACGGATCTCTCCCCTTATCCCACCAGCGCTTCCTTTCCCTGGGAGCTGCCAGGGACTCATCCCTTGGCTCTCCTTTGAAATTCAAACACCTGGTTTCCCACCTCCCTGCACCTTCAAAGCTCTTCCGCCTTCGCCAGGCCCTGCCAACAACCCCACAGCAACTGCCATAATCCACTTCTCCTCTTCATCAGGAGCCCTGGCCCCTCCGCCAGCCAGCAGCTCATCCCACCCCCTGTGCTCCAGCCAGGGAGAGCTTGGCAGGGATCATAGAATCATAGAATCATAGAACAACCAGGTTGGAAGAGACCAACCGGATCATCGAGTCCAACCATTCCCATCAAACACTAAACCATATCCCTCAGCACCTCATCCACCCGTCCCTTAAACACCTCCAGGGAAGGGGAATCAACCACCTCCCTGGGCAGCCTATTCCAATGCCCAAATGTGGGGTATAGAGCAAAAGTTTCTTGCAACTACCTGTAATTCAGTTTTTTTTTTCCTCTGCCCTGGCTGGGCCACATCCCGGGGCTACAGAGGCTCTGCCATGAGCGGACAGACCCTGCAAAACCACCAACCTGGTGCTGGGAAGTGGCACCCTGTTCCCTGCTCATCTCTGCCACTTGTCCCCAGCGCTGCCCATGGCCACCACGACAGCGAGGGCAATTTCTGCCACCATTTATTGACTCTGCACAGGCTGTGGCAGCTCAGGTGCCAGCTGTGCACTATAGGCAGCAAGTTCAGCAATGGAAGGTGGATTCTGTCCTCCTCCAGGGCCCGAGAGCCATGCTGCAACCAACCCTCGCCGGGTCGAGCCGCTCAGATCCAGCGCCGTGCCCCGGTCACGCTGTTGAACAGATAGTCCCTGCCGGTGCCTGGGATGGGGCACAACACTCAACACCTGCCCCGCGGGTACCACCCGAGCACTGCTGCTGGTGCCCGTCCCCTCGTCCCCCGGTCCCCTCTGCCTTGAGGAGCGCAGCCCAAGGGGCTGCGGGACAGGGCACTTACGTGGGTCCCGGGCTCGGCCGTCGAACTGCCCCTGTGAGGAGAGCCAGAAGGGGTGCTGGGTGCCTTCTTTGGCCCTGGCAGAGCCCTCGCTGCATGGCGCACACTTACCTGGCTGTCCATGGGGAAATGGCCCTGTTCCTCCTCGCTGCCTCTCTGCTCCACCGCCTCCTGGGAGCTGCCAAGGGCCCGAGGAGAGGCCACACTGTCGGTGACAGGCCTCTGGCCTCGACCCCGAGGGGTTCTGCCCAAAGCGGGACACCAGCCAGGCTTTGTGCTGCCAGCTGCCCCCACCGAGCCTGTCACCCCCCACTGACTGAGGCACCACCCCTACCTGACCATCCCCTCACCCTGACCGTGCATCCCTCCAGCGTGGTCCTGGGTGCTGAAGGGGACTGAAGCAGGGGTTGTGCTCCCCAAAGCACCCAAACCTTCCAGAGATGCCCCAGAGCATCGAGCCCAGCTGCCAGCATCCCAGCTTGTTCCCCATCACTATTCTCGGAGGATGCCGCACTCGGGGAGCTGCAGCCCTGAACCCCTTTGCTACCCACAGAGGCTGAGCCCAGGTCTTCTCCCTCTCATGGTCACCACAGCTGCAGTGCTACCAAGCGCAGTGTCCCCAGCCTCGCCAACAAGCGTGGATCCAGCCATGCATCACCCTGGGGCGGTTACGCTGCCAGAGGTGGTTGTTCTCCTGCCCGCAGGCTTGTGCGCCTCCTTCTCACCAAGCAGACACCCAGCACAGGCTCCAGGGCTTCCCTGATCTCTCTCGTCTGCTACCTCTCCCCCTGGTTCATCCTCCTGGGATGCATTCCCCGGCAAACCAGGGCTCACCTGCTGAACCACAGTGGCACCAGCACCAGGCTCCATCCCCGTGGCACACAGGAGCACCAGCGCTGTGCCATCCCACCCTGCCCACTGCAGAGCTTCTACCCCAGCCCAGTTACCCACACGGCTGTCCCCGGCCCAATCCCCATCTCTGCACCCATGGCTCTGGTCAGCGCTGCTCCCTCGCCCTAGCACAGCGACCCACGGGCCACAGCCACACACGGCGGGGGGTACATTAAACATGAGCTACACACTGTGTGTCCCCATCAGCCTGCGAGGGCACCGTGGGAGCCAACACGCAGGCTGCCCCTTCCTGCCGATACAAACCCCGGCCGCCCGGCACCCACCTCTTGCCCAGGAGCGGTCTGCTGCGGTCTCGGATGCTGCAGGAGGAGCAGAAGGCAGCTGTGAGCCCCTAGTCTCGCTCTCCTCACCGTGCCATCCCGTGCCACGGGGCTGGAGCTCACCTGTACAGCAGGTTCTGTGCCACGCAGCCCAGGGCTGCCAACAGCAGTGCGCCAGAGACGGTCAGCACAGCCACAAACCAGGCCGGCGGGTGCCACACGGCCTCCGTCCGCATGATGACCAGAGGCTCCCTCCGTTGTGTCTGCAGAGGGGTAGGGTGAGGGGGGCATGCGAAGGATGCGGGCCTGACAGACCCCGGAGCACCTGCTGGTCAGCAGGTTGGGCTCACCGTGCGCTGGGCGGTGGTGCTGGGTGGCACTGTGGTGCTCCGAGGGGTGACGTGCACCACCAGTGCCACCACAGTGCTGCGGCGGCGGGCGCTGGGGCTGCCCCACACCTCCACCAGCAGCACATAGGTGCGTGGATCAGCCAGGTCATCAGGGATGTAGAAGAGGGTGTTTCCCTCCAGCAGAAAGCGTCCGTCCTCATTGCCTGGACAATCATAGGATCATAGAACAACCAGGTTGGAAGAGACCCATCGGATCATGGAGTCCAACCATTCCTATCAAACACTAACCCATGTCCCTCAGGACCTCATCTACCCGTCCCTTAAACACCTCCAGGGAAGGTGAATCAACCTCCACCCTGGGCAGCCTGTTCCAATGCCCAATGACCCTTTCCAGGAAAAACTTCCTCCTAATCTCCAGCCTAAACCTCCCCTGGTGGAGCTTGAGGCCATTCCCTCTTGTCCTGTCCCCTGTCACTTGGGAGAAGAGCCCAGCTCCCTCCTCTCTACAACCTCCCTTCAGGTAGTTGTAGAGAGTAATGAGGTCTCCTTTCAGCCTCCTCTTCTCCAGGATAAACAACCCCAGCTCTCTCAGCCGCTCCTCGTAGGTTCCTCATAGACAAGAGGGTCTCCTCAGTGCCATAACAGGCTGAGGAGCTGTGTCGTGCCGTGGGTTGGCCACTCACCTCCAGTGATGGTGTACACCAGCGCGGAGCCATCGGGGCTGCCCTGGCACGCCAGGCGGGTGACAGGCTGGCGGCTGCCCAGCCCGGCTGTGATGCGCAGCTCCTGCACCTCAGGAGTGCACAGCGGCGCCTGGTCTGGCACGGCCTGCCGGGAGCAGGGAGAAGCGGTACAGCACCCCAGCGTTTGCACCCACCATGGTTCACCCACCCAGTCGCACCCGCACCTGCAGGCGCACGGCCACGTCGCACAGGCGGCTCCAGCGCTTTGCTGGGTTCAGGTCGTTGCGGGTGTCCCTCAGCCGCACCACCAGCCTGTAGCTCTTGTGGCGCTGGGAGTCCAGGGGTCCCACCACGCGGAGCTCACCTGAAGGGCAGTGTGAGCCGCTGGACACCCTGGGGTGCCACGAGGGTTGGGGAAGGAGCTGGGCTCTCACCGGTGTGCGTGTCGATGGAGAAGGGCTGCGAGGGGCCAGGGCCCCCCTCCAGGCTGTACTCCAGGCTGTCCGGAGGGTAGTCGCGGTCGGTGCCTGCCACACGCCCCACGGGACTCCCGAAAGGCGCTGTCTCCAGTACGGTGAAGGTGGCACCGCTGGGGCATGTCGGTGTGAATTCATTGACAGGCGTCACCGTCACGAGCACGGGCACGTGGGCTGCATGGCACACACCGGCTCAGCTGCGCTGGCACCACCCTGCAGCCCACACCAGGCTGTCCCCAGAGAGGGAAATGGGGACAGCGGCACCGCCCCTGGGGTGGCATCCCTGGGGCAGCAGGGCAGGAATGTTTCCTTTGCAACCTGCCAGTCTAGGGGTTCAGAAAGGGCTTTGTCTGCCTCCCCTGTTGCACCCCATGGACGTGGGCACTCACTGCTCCGCGGGGGCTGCTCTCCCGCTGTCACCACGATGGTGACACTGAACTGGAAGCCCACGGCGGCCACAGCCGCTGAATCATAGTCCAGGGTGGTGTTGACCTGCCAAGCCAGGGCAGGGGAGTCAGGCAGAGCCAGGCTCTCCCACAAAGCCAAGGTGTCCTATAAAAGCTGTCATGTCCCACAAATCCAGAGTGTCCCCATAGCCATCATGCCCCAAAAGGCAGGGTGTCCCACAAAGGCAGGAGGGCATGAGGGGAGTTGACCCCTGGGCAGTGCCCACCTGCAGCTGTGGCCCCTCCATGCGGAAGAGGAAGCGAGATGCGAGGGGCTCCTCGAGGGTGTAGCGCAGGGACCCCTCATCACCGGCAGGATCGGTGCACCTCAGTGTCACCAGTGTGCTCCCAGGGGACATCGTCTCGGGCACCTGGGACCTGTGGCAGGATGGCCTCTGGCTCAGCTGCTGTCCCCCACGTCCCAGGGGTGGCAGAGCACTCCCACTGCCCCCGAACCATACACGAAGAGGGCTGGGACACAGGTGGGCGCACGCCAGTCCCTCCCCTGCACGGTGATGTTGAGCGTGGCCGTGGCCTGGTCAGCTGGGTGCAGTGTGTTGTATGCCTGGACGAGGAGGTGTACGTGGGCCACCTCCAGCCGCTGAGTGTTGCGGATCTCACCCGTCACTGCAGGAGACGGCACAGCCTCGTGCCAGGCACAGTGATCATAGAATCATAGAACAACCAGGTTGGAAGAGACCCATCGGATCATCGAGTCCAACCATTCCTATCAAACACTAAACCCTCAAGACCTCATCCACCTGTCCCTTAAACACCTCCAGGGAAGGTGACTCAACCCCCTCCCTGGGCAGCCTATTCCAATGCCCAATGCCCCTTTCTGTGAAAAACTTCCTCCTAATCTCTAGCCTAAATCTCTCCTGGTGGAGCTTGAGGCCATTTCCTCTTGTCCTGTCCCCTGTCCCTTGGGAGAAGAGCCCAGCTCCCTCCTCTCTACAACCTCCTTTCAGGTAGTTGCAGAGAGTAATGAGATCTCCTCTCAGCCTCCTCTTCTCCAGGATAAACCCCCCCAGCTCTCTCAGCCGCTCCTCATAGGGTCTGTTCTCCAGCCCCTTCCCCAGCTTCGTTGCTCTTCTCTGGACTCTCTCCAGAGCCTCAACATCCTTCTTGTGCTGAGGGGCCCACAACTCGACACAGGATTCAAGGAGCGGCCTCACCAGTGCTGAGTCCAGAGGGAGAATCACCTCCCTGGACCTGCTGGTCACACCAGGTGATGGGGACAAGGTGGCCCTGAGACCCCCTGCCGCCCTGCTCACCCTCGTCGATGGTGAAGAGTGCAGGTGCCGTGGGAGCCAGGATAGCGTAGTGGATGTTGTCACCGCTGGCTTGGACCTGTGTGACCACCTCCAAGGGACCGATGCCCTCCAGCACCGTCACGGCGCGCTGCGGCTCGCTGTGGCACAGGCAGGCAGTGTGGCACGGCCTGGTGCCACCAGCACCCACACCCAGCCCAGCCCCACTCACGGGAAGGTTACACGGGGACGGCGCGGTGGCAGCACCTCCACCCTCACGGTCCCACTGCAGTTGTGTCCGAGACGATCCGTCACCTCGATCTCCAGCCTGAAGGTCTGGGGCGGCCGTGGGACAACACCGAGTGGCACCGAGGACAGGGAACAGGACAGAGACAGGGATGGGGATTAGGATAGCGACAAGGAGCAGATGGGATGGGGACAGGGGTGGGAAGAGGAACCCACCTGGTTGTCCTGGCTGCGGTCGAAGCCGTTGGCTGGCGCCAGCACTAAGCCCTGGCGTGTGAGCGTGAGCGGCGTGTCATGGTTTCGGAGCCTGAACTGCAGAGAGGCAGCTGGTGGGAGTTGCGAGGGAGCCCCTGTCCCCTACACCTGAGCTCCCACCATCCCCGGGGCTGCTCCCACCTGCACGGGCTGTGGGCATGGGGGCAGCCGCCACTCACCGTCAGCCCACCCAGCGGCTGCGGCAGCACCGCGTACAGGGGCGTCCGGGGTGCCACGTCCGCCAGCACCCACACCACGTCTCCCTCTGCGGCACAGAGCGGCCGTGGGAGCCCAGTGCCAGCAGCACCGTGGCCCCCACCACCCACACCACAACTCCTACCCGCGCTGGCAAAGGGGCCGTCACAGCGCAGCACCTGCCCTGCTGTCACCCGCACAAAGAGCGGCTTCTCCACGACGTCCTCACCAGGACAGGTGGCCCGCAGGGTCACGTTGTACTGGTTCACCTGGTTGGCATCGAGCCTGGCACTTGCACGCAGTGTCACCTACCATGGGGACATGGTGCTTAGCGGGAAGCCCGGGGTTCCCGCCCTGCCACCCATCCCCTGATGCACCTCTGCACGAAATGTGGCAGCGGCTGTGGCGTCAATGCTGACTGCGACGCGGTTGAAGGGGTGGCCGGACTCAGCGCCAAGCAGGGTGACATCGGGGCTGCTGCTCGCGTTGGTGCAGGACACGGTCACCTCGGCCACGCGACTGCCTGGCACTGCGTCCTCGCTCAGGGACACCACACGCGGCAGGTCAGGCAGGGCTGGTGGGAGATGCCAGGGAACGACGGCTCATGCGGCTGTGCCGAGGGCTTGCGTCTCCTGCACCCAGGCAGGCACCATCTCCTTGGAATCTTACCTGCTGCTCTGACCAAAGTCCCTGCAAAGAGGAGAATGTCACCTCAGCCTGACGAATGTGTCCTGGCAATGCCCTGGGGAGGCCCCAGAGACGTCCCTGTGATGCTCCAGAAGTGCCCTAGTGGTGCCAGGATACGATACACCCAAACGATATCCCCCAAATGCCCCAGGAATGGCTCAGTGGTGCCTTGGCGGTACCCAGCAATGCCTCCAAGATGCCCCAGTGATGCTCCCAAGATACCTCAGTGATGCTTTGGTGACCCCCAGTGACACCTGGGAGATTCCCAGTGATGTCCCAAAGATGCCCCTGTGATGCCTTGGTGATATTCAGAGGTGCCCTCTAGATGCTCCAGAGATACCCCGATGATTCCTCGGTGGTCCCCAGCGATGCTCCCTCCCTGCCTGAACCCACCCAGGCAGCCCCCAGCCCCTCTGCCCTCCCTGGCATCCACCCCAGGCACGTGGGGGCAATTGTGGGGAATCCAGCCCCCGTTCCCCTCCTCTCAGTCCCCCACCCAGGGTCTGGCAAAGGGTACCCCCAATGCTGTGAGCCTGAAACGCCTACCTGGAGCCCGGAGGCTGAGGAGGAGGAGGAGGAGGGTGAGCTGTCTGTGCATGCCCATGGCTGGCTGGCTGTTTGGGACAAGCTGGAGCTCGTTGCCCGGGTGCCAGGCACACCCGGTGCAGCGTCACGTCAACCACGCGCAGCCGCCAGCCCGGCCGCGGGGCAGGAACGGGGCACGGCCTCGGTGACCCCAGCTCCCTCTCGCCCCGCCTGGGGTGCCAGCCCCAGCCGCTGTGGGCAGGCAGCGATGCTGCTCGGCCTTTGCTGCTGCCCCGACGTGCAGGGTGCTTGGGAGCCGGGACAATTAGCTGGGAGGTAATTTTTGGCCATGTTCTGCTTCATTTGCAAACCAGAGCCGCTCTGCCAGCCGTTCCCATTAAGCACTATTAGCTCCAATTAATCAGAGCTGGCACAGGGTGACTGTGGGCAGCCTGGTGGCTGTAGTGTCTCCTCCCGGGCCCAGCACTGGGGCTGTCCCTGCTTACTGGGACACCTGCTGCCCACGGGGCTGGTGGCCACCAACCGGTGCCCTGGGTGCCACTCGCCATGCCTGGTCCCACGATGCCGTCTCCGAGCAGCTCCCAGGACTAGGGGCTGCTGGCCCCATGACACCCAGTCCCACCAAGGCCGTGCCCGAGCAGTGTGCAGGACAGTGGTGACCACGGGTGAGCCGTGTCCAGTGCTGGGGAGCAGGTGGTGCCTGTGTCCGAGCGGTGCCTGGTGATGCAGTGATCACAGAATCACAGAATCACCAGGTTGGAAGAGACCCCACTGGATCATCGAGTCCAACCATTCCTATCATGGGGCCTGTGGTGCCGGTGCCTGGAGGTGCCCAAGAGCGCGTGGGGGTGCCTGGTGCCAGTGGCTGAGCGGTGCCTGGCGCTCTATATCCGTGGCTGGGGCTGCCCAGTGCTTGATGCCCCTGGCTGGGGTGCCCAGTGCCTGTCGCTGCTGGTGTCCGAGATGTGCCTGGTACCTGTGGTGCCGGAGAGCAGGTGATGCCTGTGTCCAGGCAGTGCCTGGTGCTTGATATCCACGGCTGGGGGTGCCCAGTGCCCTCACCTGAGAGAGTGTGGGGGTACCCAGTGCTCGATGCCCATGGCTGGGGTGCCCAGTGCCTGTCGCTGCCAGTGTCCGAGCTGTGCCTGGTGATGCAGTGATGGGTCCTGTGGTGCTGGTGCCTGGGGGTTCCCAGAGAGAGAGTGGGGGTGCCCGGTGCTGTGGTGCCCATGGCTAGGAGTGCCTGGTGCCCAGTGCTTGTTCCCAGTGCTCCATACCTGTGGCTGGGTGTGCCCAGTGCCTGTCACTGCTGGTGTCCGAGTGGTACCCAGTGCCTGTGGTGCCAGGGAGCAGGTGATGCCTGTGTCTGAGTGGTGCCTGGTGCTCCATATCCATGGCTGGGGCTGCCCAGTGCCCCCACCTGAGAGAGCGTGGCAGTGCCCAGTGCCTGTGGCTGCCGGTGTCTGAGCGGTGCCTGGTGCTACGGTGATGGGTCCTGTGGTGCTGGTGCCTGAGGGTTCCCAGAGAGAGCGTGGGGGGTGCCCAGTGCCTGTCACTGCTGGTGTCCGAGCGGTGCCTGGTGCTGCAGCGATGGGTCCTGTGGTGCCCATGGCTGGGGGTGCCCGGTGCCCCATATCCATGGCTGGGGGTGCCCAGTGCTCCATATCCATGGCTGGGGGTGCCCTGTGTTCCATATCCATGGCTGGGGGTGCCCTGTGTTCCACATCCACGGTTGGGGGTGCCCGGTGCTCCATGTCCATGGCTGGGGGTGCCCAGTGCTCCATATCCATGGCTGGGGGTGCCCTGTGTTCCATATCCATGGCTGGGGGTGCCCGGTGCTCCATATCCATGGCTGGGGGTGCCCTGTTGTCCATATCCATGGCTGGGGGTGCCCGGTGCTCCATATCCATGGCTGGGGGTGCCCTGTGTTCCATATCCATGGCTGGGGGTGCCCAGTGCCCCATATCCATGGCTGGGGGTGCCCTGTGTTCCATATCCATGGCTGGGGGTGCCCGGTGCCCCATATCCATGGCTGGGGGTGCCCTGTGCCCCATATCCATGGCTGGGGGTGCCCAGCGCTCCATATCCATGGCTGGGGGTGCCCTGTGTTCCATATCCATGGCTGGGGGTGCCCAGTGCTCCATGTCCATGGCTGGGGGTGCCCAGTGCCCCATATCCATGGCTGGGGGTGCCCAGTGCCCCATATCCATGGCTGGGGGTGCCCTGTGTTCCATGTCCATGGCTGGGGGTGCCCTGTGTTCCATATCCATGGCTGGGGGTGCCCAGTGCTCCATATCCATGGCTGGGGGTGCCCTGTGTTCCATGTCCATGGCTGGGGGTGCCCGGTGCCCCAACGTGCGAGAGTTTGGGGTTACCCGTTGCCCGGAGCGTGTGTGCCGGGGGCGGTGCCGGTGCCGTGGGGTCTCTCGGTTGCCGTTG
Source organism: Coccyzus lansbergi (assembly GCA_033558105.1). NCBI lineage: Eukaryota > Metazoa > Chordata > Aves > Cuculiformes > Coccyzidae > Coccyzus > Coccyzus lansbergi. The sequence continues at coordinate 40,220 of JAUMJK010002437.1, forward strand.
GCCCCCCCGGCTCTCCGGGGCGGGTCGGGGCTGGGCGGGGCGTTGGGCAGGGCCGGCAGCGGCGGCGGCGGCGGCGCTCGGAGCGCCCGTTCCCCGGCGATGCGGAGCGGCCGCCCCGAGCCGCGCGGCCCCGACGCGGTGAGCGGGGACGCGGGGCGGTCGGGGAAGGGGGGGACGCGGGTGCGCGGAGTCGATCGGGTCGGCTGCGGGGGCCACCGGGCGTGCGGGAGGAACCGGCGACTCGTGCGCCCGGAGGGTCCCGGGTGTCCTCGGGGCCGCTCCTGCCCGGGGTGGGAAGGGGGGGGGGGGGGTACGGACGCTGCTGTCCGGCCGGCAGGAGCCCCCCGCGGAGCCGGCAGCCCTGCCCGAGGTGACAGGGCGGCCCCCGGACTCGGCTGGGGCGGCCGGAGGGTCCCGGGAGGGGCCGGGACGGGAGCGAGCGCTGTGGCCGCCCCGAGCGCAGCGGAAAAGCGGACGCGGCCCCCTCGGGGCTTGGGGGTTCACACCAGAGCCGTTCGAGAGAGGGGCAGACGGACACACCGACCGCCCGACACCGGGGACGGGACCGGGCACCGCAGGGGGAACCGGGGACCGGAGGGGGAACCGGGCACCTCAGGGGAAACAGGCTCCGCTCTGCCTCCCGGCTCCTCCCTGGCCCTCGGCTGCCCCGTGACCCCCGGTTCCCCCATCTCCCCCAGTCCCCCCATCTCCCCCAGTCCCCCCATGTCCCCTGGTTCCTCCGTCTCCCCCAGTTCCTCCGTCTCCCCCAGTCCCCCCATCTCCCCCAGTTCCCCCATGTCCCCCAGTTCCTCCATCTCCCCCGGTTCCTCCATGTCCCCTGGTTGCCCCATCTCCTCCAGTTCCTCCATGTCCCCTGGTTTCTGTCTCCCCCAGTTCCTCCATGTCCCCCAGTACCCCCATGTCCCCCAGTTCCTCCGTCTCCCCCAGTCCCCCATGTCCCCTGCTTGCCCCGTCTCCCCCGATTCCTCCATCTCCCCCAGTTCCCCCATCTCCCCCCAGTTCCTCCTTCTCCCCCATTTCCCCCAGTTCCCCCATGTCCCTCCATCTCCCCCAGTTCCCCCATGTCCCCCAGTTCCTCCATGCCCCCCAATTCCCCTGTCTGCCCCGGTTCATCCATGCCCCCCAGTTCCTCCATCTCCCCTAGTTCCTCCATCTCCCCCAGTTCCTCCATGTCCCCCGGTTCCCCGTCTCCCCTGCTTGCCCCATGTCCCCCAGTTCCTCCATCTCCCCCGGTTTCTCCATCTCCCCTGATTTCTCCGTCTCCCCCGGTTCCTCCATGCCCCCCGGCTGCCCCTGTGCCCCCCAGTTCCTCCATCTCCTCCAGTTCCTCCCTGTCCCCCCGTTCCCCTACATCCCCTGGTTCCTCGGTGCCACCCGCCTGCCCCTTACCCCTCAGTTCCCCTGTCTCCCCCAGTTGCCCAGTGCTCCCTAGTTCCTCCATGCCCCCCAGTTCCCCTGTCTCCCCCAGTTGCCCAGTGCTCCCTAGCTCCTCCATGCCTCACGGTTGCCCCATACTCCCCAGTTCCCCTGTGCTCCCCTGTTCCTCCACGCCACACACTTGCCCCCCGGTCCCCCCATGCTGCCCGGCTGCTCCTCTCCTGGCCTGCGGGCTCTGGCGGGCTGGGTGCCGGCTTGCTCACCCGACAAGCCGCCGCTTGCCGCCCGCTGAGCGCGGGGCCCGGGGCCGCGGGCAGGCTGGGACCCGTCCCCGTACCCGCCCGCTCACCCGGCCGCCCGGGACAGGGGATGGTGCCGGGGGTGCTGGCAGAGGGAGCCCCCCGCCCTGAGCTGGCCTTTCTCCGCAGCGCTGCTGTCGAGACGCGGCGGCCCCGGAGCACGTGGCCGGCACGCGGCAGGCGTGGCAGCGCCCCGGCGGGCTGCCCGGGCCCTCCCCGCGCCCAGGCTCGGCGGCGGACTCGGCCTGCAGCCTGGAGCCCGGCGGCGAGGACGAGGACGGGAGGGGGTCGACCGCACGCTCCCCCCCGGCCAGCGAGCGCAGCCTGGAGTTCGACTCGGGGTACTCGGAGGCGTCGGGGAGCACGTGGCGGGAGGACGAGGCGCCCGTGCGGCGCCGCCACCCCCCGCCCTGCCAGCGGGCCCACCGGCTCTCGGCCGGCCCCGCCGCCGCCCCCCAAGCCGCCCCCGCCCGCCGCCCGCGCCCCAAATCCACCTCGGACGCCTGCCTGGAGCAGTGGCGCGCGCCGGAGCCGACCGACGCGCGGGACTGGACGGTGGCGCTGCTGTCGCAGAGCCGCAACCGGCAGCCCCTGGTGCTGGGCGACAACTGCTTCGCCGACCTGGTGGAGAACTGGATGGACCTGCCCGAGGTGGGCGCCGAAAGCCGGCGCCGAGCGCCCGCCGAGCCCTCCCGCCGCCTGGCCAAGCCGCCCGCCTTCCTGCTCAGCCTCTCGGGCAACGTGCGCCGCAAGCTGGCCGGCATGGCCAGGCCCCGGGCGGCCGAGGGAGCCCGGCCGGGGGGCCGCGACCCCACCAAGCGCTTCTCCTGCCCCCTGGGGCTGGGGGGGCAGCCCAAGGCCGCCTGCTTCCACCAGTCCCACAGCAACATCGCCCAGCTGGCCACGGACTTCCACCGCTTCACCGCCCTCATGAACAGCCGCAGCCGCCAGCCCATCATCTGTAACGACGTCGTCGGCTACATTTAGCCCTTCTCGCCGCCGCCCGCCCCCTCCCCTGTAAATAAACCCCACTTTTGTACGGTACAGGTTCATCCTGGGGGCTGCCCGCACCCCCACTCCAGTTCTACGCAACGAACTGCGCACCAGAGCTTCATCCCGCAGCTTTTAATGCTCGGGGCAGGGGGTGCTGCCCCCCAGCTCAGGGCAGGGAGCAGAGCAGAGGGGGACGAGCGTCGCCAGCCTCGCCATCCTCTCCCTCGCACACGTAGAACAACTGCAGCTCTCGCTGTCTCCGTTCCCCAGAATCCTCCAGCTTCTCAGATATCCTGTTGCAGAGAAAGGGGGCTTTGGGGGTGCTGGCTTTTCCTTCCAGCTCAGCCGGGAGCCCCAGAGGGGCTGGGGGCGCCCGGGCAGGCTGGGGGGACGCGTGGGCCAGCGGCGAGGGGCCGGGCAGGGGTCCTGCCACGGGAAGCGCTGCCGGCAGGATGTTTATCCGGCAGCCGCAGGGAGCTGGGCTGCAGCTGGAGCTGCTCAGGGCGGAGGGAGACGGCTCTGGCAGCCCCCTCGGCGCAGGATCGGGCCCCACACACCTACCTCTGCGCCAGCCGCTCGGCCTGTTCCTCCTCGTCTGCCCCCTTGTCGTAGAGCACCGTGTGGCCGCGCAGGAGCATGGCCACAGTCCAGCCGTGCGTCCCCTGCGAGAAGTGGGGGTCAGGGGTGTCCCCAGGGTGACACCATCGGGTGCTGTACGCGTGGGGCTCACCTGCAGCCAGTCCAGCACCTCCTGCACCGTCATCTCCTGCCCATCTGCGCCGACCGCTCGCAGCTCCAGCCGCTCCCAGCAGCTCCACTGCCGCCCTCCGTACTGCCGGGGGACGAGGGGGTGACACTGGCACTGGCACCCCACGCCCCAGCCCCACAGGGTGGTGACAGGCAGGGCACGAGGGTTGGGGACAGGGGGACTGCAGGCTCTGGGGGCACAGCTGTCACCCCAGCGCCGCAGGGGACAGGGTTGGGGCCGCTGCTGCCCCAGCCCCAGGCCAGGAAGGGCTCACAAAGGGCCATTGAAGAGCTGCCCGAGCCCCACACAATCGCCTCTTCTCATGCCCACGGCCCCTCGACCTCCGCTGCGGCCCGAGGCGGCCAGCGAGGCGCTGGCTGTGGCCCCGCACCGTCTGGCACGGCCGCCCTGCCATCTGCCCCGGCCGCAGGCCGCGCCGGGAGCCGCGAGTACCCTCCGGAAGGAGCGTTCGCACCTGGCAGCTCTCCCCTCCTGCCTTCTGCTGCCTTCTCACCTCCTGCCTTCTGCTGCCTTCTCACCTCCTGCCTTCTGCTGCCTTCTCACCTCCTGCCTTCTGCTGCCTGCTCCGTCCCGCTGGGGGGGGGGGAAAGGCCTTAACCCCATCCTCCCCGCGGCAGCACGTGGGTAATGCCACCTCCCACCGCAACGCACGGCCCTGAGGCCGAGGCTCCCCGAGGTGGGCTCTGCGGGACACAACTCACGCCCAGCAGGCCTCGGGGACACGTGCTGCCACCACGGCCAAGCACAAAATGTCGTGCCTGGCCCCCTCGCCATGGGACGGGTAGGCGGAGGGCACGGCCAGCCCTGCAGCGCCTGCCACCCTAGGAACAGCGCCTGCCACCCTAGGAACAGCGCCTGCCACCCTAGGAACAGCGCCTGCCACCCTAGGAACAGCGCCAACCGCCATGGGTGGGATGGCCGAGGGCAGCCGGCAGGGCGTGGGGCGCCAAGGGGCTGTGGGGCGGCCGGGATGCCCCGAGCGATGCCGCAGCGAGCTCGAAGCGGTGGAATGGCTTCCCTCCCCCTCTTCCTTTGCTGGCCCTGGGCCCCCCAGGCCAATCTGGTTCCAATCGGCGCTTCCTGCCGTGCCGGAAGGGCTGCCTCGCACGCCATAAACCCCCAGACAAAGGGGCCTCTATCGCCCAGACGGTCCCAATCTGGGCCTGCCCGCGCTCCCCCTCCCCGGCAGCTCGGCCCCCGCCGCCCGGACCCCCGGCCCCGCTCCCGGCCTCGTGCCAGCTGTGGCCGCCGCAGCTGGTTTCCATAACCAGATGTGCGCAGCCGCCGCGGCCCCTCGTCTCCTGGCCACGGGCTCCCCGTGGGGCCCACTGTGGGGGTCCCTCGGCCTCACGGGCGCCTCAGGGTGCTCCGCTTGGGCCCCGAGCCAGGGCGAGCAGGGCGGTGGCGGCTCGGTGCCAGGGGGTGGCTGCAGGAAGGCGCTGGCTCCTCACTGCATGGTGGCACAGCTGGCACCGCGGCCCAAGCCCCACGGGCAGGGCTGCCTCACCTGCACAGCCACCTCCTCGCTCCTGGGTCCCCCTGGCATCACACCACGGCAGCTGCTGCTGGGCAAGACCCTGGGATGTCCCCAACCAGCTCCTGGGTCCCCTTGGCATCGCCTCATGGCAGCTGCCACCAGCCAAGACCCTGGGATGTCCCCAAAGTGCTCCTGGGTGCCCCAGCCAAGACCCTGGGATGTCCCTAACCTGCTCCTGCATCCCCCTGGCATCGCCTCATGGCAGCTGCCACCAGCCAAGACCCTGGGATGTCCCTAACCTGCTCCTGGGTCCCCCTGGCATCGCCTCATGGCAGCTGCCACCAGCCAAGACCCTGGGATGTCCCCAGCCTGCTCCTGGGTGCCCCATCCAAGACCCTGGGATGTCCCCAGCCTGCTCCTGGGTGCCCCATCCAAGACCCTGGGATGTCCCCAACCTGCTCCTGGGTGCCCCATCCAAGACCCTGGGATGTCCCCAGCCTGCTCCTGGGTGCCCCATCCAAGACCCTGGGATGTCCCCAGCCTGCGGTGCCCCAGGGGCGAGGGTCCTACCTGGTAGGTGTGGGGCGGTGGGGGCTGCCCTCGGAGCAGCCGGCAGTCGGACAGGTTGAGGTAGCTCTTGCGGTAGCAGCTGACGTCCCGGCAGCCCCAAACCAGCTTGTAAACCTCCAGGCAGGCCAGCCCGGCCACGGCCGCCGTGGTGGTGATGATGGCAGGCACGATCCGCCCAGCAATCCGCTTGCTCTGAGGACAGGAGGGACGTCACCGGCTGCCCTGCACGGACGGTGACCCCACGGGCTGCCCCTTCTCACCGTCAGCCAGTCAGCAGGGGGGATACCGTAGTTCTCCGCACGCAGGTTGGAGGCTGCCGTGATGAAGTCCATGTGGATGTCATCGTCCTGCAGGGAAGGGCATGGGGACATCAGCGTCTCGTGAGGACATCGGAGTTCCACAGCCACTAACCCCCAAGCGCCGAGTGAGGCCACCTGCCCAGCCCTGGGTACCTTCTCGAAGGGGATGGGCTCCATCAGGGGCACCTGAACCTGCTCAGTCTCTATCAGCTCCTGTCTCCTCTGTGCCAGGTCCTGGAGGAGCTTTGCCAGCCGCCTGTGGTCTGGGGACACAGGGAACCGGGGGTGGAACTGGGGCATTGAATCATAGAATCATAGAACAACCAGGTTGGAAGGGACCCATCAGATCTTCTAGTCCAACCATTCCTATCAAACACTAAACACAGTCCCTCAAGACCTCACCCACCCGTCCCTTAAACACCTCCAGCGAAGGGGAATCAACCACCTCCCTGGGCAGCTTATTCCAATGTCCAATGACCCTGTGTGTGAAAAACTTCCTCCTAATCTCCAGTCTAAATCTCCCCTGGTGGAGCTTGAGGCCATTCCCTCTTGTCCTGTCCCTTGGGAGAAGAGCCCAGCTCCCTCCTCTCCACAACCTCCTCTCAGGGAGTTGGAGAGAGCAATGAGGTCTCCTCTCAGCCTCCTCTTCTCCAGGATAAACCCCCCCCAGCTCTCTCAGCTGCTCCTCATAGGGTCTGTTCTCCAGCCCCTTCACCAGCTTCATGGCTCTTCTCTGGACTTGCTCCAGAGCCTCAACATCCTTCTTGTGCTGAGGGGCCCAGAACTGGACACAATATTCAAGGAGCGGCCTCACCAGTGCTGAGTCCAGAGGGAGAATCACCTCCCTGGCCCTGCTGGTCACACCATTTCTGATGCAAGCCAGGATGCCATTGGCCTTCTTGGCCACACTGTTCCCACTGTTGCCGGGGGACACGGCCCTGGGGAGCACAGCGACTGTGAGTCCTGCTTCTCTGAGATGGTAGGACAGGGACGAGCACTCGGAGCCTCCACCAGGCTGGACCCAGGGAAGCCATGGGCACAGGCAGCCTCACCCGCTGGCACCTGCGCCTCCTCCTGCTCCTCCGCGAGGGGGATCTGGAGGCCGTCCTGGGCCACGAAGGGTGGAAGGACCATGCTGGAGAGGACGGCCAGGGCAGCATCCCGGTCACTGCACGGGGACACCCTGTGCGCTTGGGCAAAGAGGTGGGCGGCAGCCACGATGTACTCCAGGTGTGTGTCCTGTGGGGCAGAGCAGGGGCTAGGGGGCACCTTGCTGCGCTGACCCACAAGCCCAGCTGGCCAGAGGCTGCCACAAGCAGACAGATCAGGCAGACAGAGCCTGGCTTTGACCCAGGACAGAGGTGGAGGTGCCCCTCCTCCTCCTCCTCTATCCCCAGCACTCATGTTAACTGTCCCCAGCTGACCAGAGGACAGGGACAGACCCACCCCGGACAGAGCATCACTACAGCCCAGCACCCCCTGTACCCTGGCACAGGCTCAGCTACCCCAGCACTCACGTTGTCAGGGTTGAACGTCAGCGGGTGGGGGCAGCTCCTGTCCCCTGTCCAGAAAGGGACACCCGGACTGGTTTCCTGGCACAGGGGAGAGCAGAGTTAGGTCTGGGGACATGTCCCCTGGCACAGGGAAGGGCAGAGTTAGGTCTGGGGACATGTCCCCTGGCACAGGGAAGGGCAGAGTTAGGTCTGGGGACACGTCCCCTGGCACAGGGGAGGGCAGAGTTAGGTCTGGGGACACGTCCCCTGGCACAGGGGAGAGCAGAGTTAGGTCTGGGGACATGTCCCCTGGCACAGGGAAGGGCAGAGTTAGGTCTGGGGACATGTCCCCTGGCACAGGGAAGGGCAGAGTTAGGTCTGGGGACACATCCCCTGGCACAGGGAAGGGCAGAGTTAGGTCTGGGGCCACGTCCCCTGGCACAGGGGAGAGCAGAGTTAGGTCTGGGGACATGTCCCCTGGCACAGGGGAGAGCAGAGTTAGGTCTGGGGACACATCCCCTGGCACAGGGGAGAGCTGTACAGTGCCAGCTCCACGGGCTCACGTGCTGCGGGGGGAAGGTGTGCAGCAGCTGGGCGATGGCATCGTGGTAGCGGCTCTGCCAGTGCCGCCGGGCCCAGCGCACGCAGTCCTGCCAGTCCCGTGGCCGCTCCTGCAGGCTGTCCTGCACCCGCTCCAGGACCTCCAGGGCCTTCCTTGGCGGCAGCTGCTCCGGGAAAGCTGGGTCTCTGCAAAACCAGGTGACACTGCTGCTGGCCCAGGAGCAAAAGGACAGGATGCTCTCTCCTCATCCCCGGCAGGGCTGGCAGCCCCTCTCCTGGTGCTGCTCTCCCATTCCCACTCACTCCATGAAGCGGTTGACGCGCTCCGCGGGCAGCTGGAAGAGCCCCTCGAACTCCTCACGGGCCCACTGCGGAGGGGGATCGGGTGTCAGACACCAGGACCCCCTCCTCACGCCCACAGTGCGAGCCCAGGGGAGGGAGAGGCTGTGCCGGGGTCTGGGCTGGGACTGCCAGCAGGAAGCAGCTGGGGCCGTATCCTGCCTCGGTCCAACACCCGGAGAAGGAAACGGGAAAGGAAGACAGAGGTCCCGGTGGCTCAGCAGCAGAATGTACCTGCAGCGTGTGCTGGATGGTGCGAGGGAAGAAGCGCAGGGTGCAGAGCGGGATGGCTCCGTCCTCGGGGTCGCCGGCGGGTTCCAGCGGGTTGGTGACATTGGGCACCATGGGCAGCACGTTGCCCCTTGGCCCCTCCGTGCCCGAGTCCAGCAGCGGCGTCAGGTAGCGCAGGCAGCGGCTCTCCAGGTAACTGCCTGCGGGGAGCCAGGGGTGCTGGGAGCTTGGGGTCACGGTCAGAGGCTTGGTCCCTGTCCCCTCCGCGGCACTCACGGGCCTCCAGCGTGTCCAGGGCGCTGGCGACGCCGTCCAGCCGCCGGAAGAAGTCATCCCCGTAGAGCCACTCGGTGGAGGGTCCCACCTGGTTGTGGTGAGCCGTCACCTTGACGTGGGGGTTCATGCGCCGCACGGCCGCCGCAGCCACCGACGACTTCGGCTTCTGCCAGAGCAGAGAATCATAGAATCACCAGGTTGGAAATGACCCACCGGATCATCGAGTCCAACCATTCCCATCAATCACTAACCCATGTCCCTCAGCACCTCATCCACCCGTCCCTTAAACCCCTCCAGGGAAGGGGACTCAACCCCCTCCCTGGGCAGCCTCTGCCTGTGCCCAATGATGGGGAGAGACGGGGTGGGCAGCTCTCCCGTGCCCCACGGTCCCGGGGAGCCCTGGGGCAGCCGAGGTGCCCTTGGGCCGGCCCAGTGCCTCACCGATATATCCGCTGAGCAGTAGAGGAGCTGCCGGGGGAGGTTGGAGAGGGCGACGGTGTCCATGTCGGTGACAGTGAGGTCCCCGTCCGGCCCTGCCGCCAGCCCCATCATGGCAAAGTTTTTCAGCAGCTCACAGCCGATGGCACCGGCTCCCACCTGATAGGGCAGAGCCGCTGCAGCTCCCAGCCTGCCAGACGGATGCTCTGCAGCCTCTCCCCGGCCCTTCCCCAGCCCCTCACCACCAGGTACTTCTGGCAGCCGAGCAGCTCCTGGAAGGCGGTCCCGAAGACGGCGATTTGGCCATCGTAGCGAGATCCCCTCTGCCAGGACAGAAAAGCCGTGTGAGAACCATAGAGCAACCAGGTTGGAAGGGACCCATTGGATCATCTAGTCCAACCATTCCTATCAAACACTAAACCAAGTCCCTCAAGACCTCATCCACCCGTCCCTTAAACACCTCCAGGGAAGGGGAATCAACCCCCTCCCTGGGCAGCCTGTTCCAATGCCCAATGACCCTCTGTGTGAAAAACTTCCTCCTAATCTCCAGCCTAAATCTCCCCTGGCGGAGCTTGAGGCCATCATTGAGGTGAGCGTGTGGCACCTCAGTCCCCAGGAGGGGCTCGGCATGCGCTCTCACCGGGGCACAGTCCTCCTCCGTCAGCCGCGCGGCCCCCTCCACCGCCAGGCACTCCAGGGCGTCCACGTACAGCCACTGCTCCAGGGGCACGAACTTGCCGGTGATGGCCTAGGGCAAGTGGGAACGTTGGCTGCATGGCCAGTGGCCGTGCACCCCTGCCCGGCCCACACAGGCAGCAAGTGACGGTCACTGAACGCCTCCAGCCATGAGCACAGGACCCAAGGCTCGGACCCCTGCCCCACACACCTTCAGTGCCTCCTGGGCTGCCAGGGCCCCGATGACGGAGGCCATGGGGCACAAGTCCCCCGCGCTCACGCTGGCGAAGGCTCGCACGACGTCCTCATCCAGGGGACCCTGCTGCGCCCCCAGGCTCCGCGCCAGCTCCAGCACCCGCGCGGTGTCCGCCTGCAGGAAGACTTGGGGGTAGCCCCAGCTATGGTGGTGGGGACTGGGGGGACGTGCAGGGGCAGGACGGGGACTCACCGGTGCCCTGGGCCGGGGGAGGCGGCCCTGCTCCTCACGGAAAGCGTGCAGGGCTTGGAACGCGGCGTGTAGGCTGCGGCTGCGTGGCACCTCTTTGGCACTCGCCACCCGGATCTTGGGCTCCGCGATTGCTCGGCGCAGGGGCTCCTGCCGGCACCGCACTGCGGCTCAGGCCACGCTCCCCCAGGCCATGTGTGGCAGAGCAGCGTCACTGTGCCGGTGCCAGTGCCACAGGGCTGGGGGGCACTTACGTAGGAGTGCACCTCAGGCAGCCGGACCTGTGAGACCAGGCCACCACCGCGGTACGGAGAGAAGGAGCTGGTGTCACCGATCTCCAGCCTGAAGGCATCTGGGGAGCATAGAATCATAGAACAACCAGGTTGGAAGAGACCCATCGGATCTTCGAGTCCAACCATTCCTATCAAACACTAAACCAAGTCCCTCAAGACCTCATCCTCCCGTCCCTTAAACACCTCCAGGGAAGGGGAATCAACCCCCTCCCTGGGCAGCCTATTCCAATGCCCAGTGACCCTCTGCGTGAAAAACCTCCTCCTAATCTCCAGCCTAAATCTCCCCTGGTGGAGCTTGAGGCCATTCCCTCTTGTCCTGTCCCCTGTCCCTTGGGAGAAGAGCCCAGCTCCCTCCTCTCCATAACCTCCTTTCAGGTAGTTGTAGAGAGTAATGAGGTCTCCTCTCAGCCTCCTCTTCTCCAGGATAAACAACCCCAGCTCTCTCAGTCGCTCCTCATAAGGCCTGTTCTCCAGCCCCTTCACCAGCCTTGTTGCTCTTCTCTGGACTCGCTCAGAGCCTCAACATCCTTCTTGTGCTGAGGGGCCCAGAACTGAACACAGGATTCAAGGAGCAGTCTCACCAGTGCTGAGTCCAGAGGGAGAATCACCTCCCTGGCCCTGCTGGTCACATCATTTCTGATCCAAGCCAGGATGCCCTTGGCCTTCTTGGCCCCCTGGGCACACTGCTGGCTCATGGTCAGTCGCTGTCGACCAACCCCCCCAGGTCCCTCTCCTCCTGGCAGTTTTCCAGCCAGACTTCTCCCAGTCTGTAGTTCTGCATAGGGTTGTTGTGCCCCAACTGCAGATGAGAGAGGGACGGATGGCGCCATCACCGCCAGTGACTTGAGGAGTTCTTGACCCTGCTCCGGGCCAGGTGGGACGGGCAGGGGGCTCACCCAGCACTCGCACGGGGATGGGCTCCCGGCTGTTCAGCTCCGTCATCCCCTCCACGCCAGAAAACGTCACCAGGTCACCGTTGCAGAAGGAGTGGCCGCGGCCGCCCTCTGTCCCCACGCACGTCACCACACCAGGGTTGCCCTGAGGAGCGCAGGGGTGCGTGGGCAGCCAAGATAAAGCCACTCAAGGCGGCAGCGGCGTTTCGGGGAAGCCTGCAGAGCCCCAGCTCCTACTTGGGAGATGTGCTGCACGGCGCCGCTCACTGGGTCTCCCTCCGCTGGGTCATCAACCACAAAACGCTCCCCGAAGTCGCAGAACAGCTGCCTGGAGAGGACCGATAAGTTCTTTTCGCAGAAGAGCTGCCTCAACGAGCTGCTCCAGCGCTGCCAGGGACACGGCAGAAGCACAGGGCAGGGGGACTGTGGGGACGAGCCGAGGCAGAGCCACAGGGGACCCTTACCCTGCCAGCCCCTTGGTGTCGGCCACGATGAAGCGGATGCCATGGGCATGGCAGAAATCCCCGATGCGGAGCTGCTCCTCCAGCGGGGACTCGGTCAGCAGCACCACCTGCACCAGGGCTGTCAGCAGGTGCCTCCATCCCCCTGTCCTAGGGGCAGGGGCGCAGGCTCACCTGGAAGGAGGCGAGAAAAGCCTCTGACAGGTCCCCGGTGTGTGCGGCCACCGAAACGGAGGGGTTCAGCTCAGCCAGCACCCGCCTCGAAGCCTCCGCACGGTTCTGTCCCACGTCGCTCTCCGTCAGGAGGAACTGTCGGGGGGCACATGGTGGGGCACCCTGTGAGCTCAGGTGGGTGGGGGACCCTCTGCTGGGGTCCATATCCCAGACATGGAACACATAGAATCACAGAACAACCAGGTTGGAAGAGACCCATCGGATCATCGAGTCCAACCATTCCTATCAAACACTAACCCATGTCCCTCAGCACCTCATCCACCCGTCCCTTAAACACCTCCAGAGAAGGTGAATCAACCCCCTCCCTGGGCAGCCTGTTCCAATGCCCAATGACCCTTTCCATGAAAAACTTCCTCCTAATCTCCAGCCTAAATCTCCCCTGGTGGATCTTGAGGCCATTCCCTCTTGTCCTGTCCCCTGTCCCTTGGGAGAAGAGCCCAGCTCCCTCCTCTCCACAACCTCCTTTCAGGTACTTGTAGAGAGTAATGAGGTCTCCTCTCAGCCTCCTCTTCTCCAGGATAAACACCCCCAGCTCTCTCAGCCGCTCCTCATAGGGCCTGTTCTCCAGCCCCTTCACCAGCCTCTTTGCTCTTCTCTGGACTCTCTCCAGAGCCTCAACATCCTTCTTGTGCTGAGGGGCCCACAACTCAACACAGGATTCAAGGAGCAGCCTCCCCAGTGCTGAGTCCAGAGGGAGAATCACCTCCCTGGCCCTGCTGCTCACACCATGTCTGATCCAAGCCAGGATGCCATTGGCCTTCTTGGCCCCCTGGGCACACTGCTGGCTCATGGTCAGTCGCTGTCGACCAACCCCCCCAGGTCCCTCTCCTCCTGGCAGTTTTCCAGCCAGACTTCTCCCAGTCTGGAGCTCTGCTTAGGGTTGTTGTGCCCCAAGTGCAGGACTTGGCATTTGGCCGTGTTAAACCTCATCCCGTTGGACTCTGCCCAGCAATGACACACTAATGACAAGGGGCACCCAGGGCCGTGCCCTCCCCAGGGACCCCAGCCTGGAGCTGTTACTGGGAGCCCCCACCTCACACTCACACCCGTGACACCCCAGACCAACCTGTACTGCTACTGGGACCCCAGTCCACACCAGCACCCATGACCAGGACACCAGTCTGAGCACACGGCCACCAGGGGGACCCTCAGCTCTACCTGTGCCCATCACTGGGACTCTCATCCCCACCAGTACCCATTATGGGGACCCTCCCCCTCACCTGTATCGATTCCTAGGACCCTCCCCCTCACCTGTGCCCATTCCTGGGACCTTCACCTGTACCTGTACCCATTATCGGGACCCTCCCCCTCACCTGTACCTGTTCCTGGGACCCTCACCTGTACCTGTACCCATTATCGGAACTCTCCCCCTCACCTATACCCGTTCCCGGGACCCTCCCCCTCACCTGTATTGATTTCTAGGACCCTCCCCCTCACCTGTGCCTGTTCCTGGGACCCTCACCTGTACCTGTACCAATTCCTGGGACTCTCATCCCCATCAGTACCCATTACGGGGACCCTCCCCCTCACCTGTACCGATTCTTGGGACCCTCACCTGTACCTGCACTCATTATGGGGACTCTCCCCCGTACCTGTACCCATTCCCAGGACCCTCCCCCTCACCTGTACCGTTTCCTGGGACCCTCACCTGTACCTGTACCCATTATGGGGACTCTCCCCTTCACCTGAACCCATTCCCAGGACCCTCCCCCTCACCTGTACCCGTTCCCAGGACCCTCCCCCTCACCTGTACCGTTTCCTGGGAACCTCACCTGTACCTGTACCCATTATCAGAACTCTCCCTCACCTGTATTGATCCCTAGGACCCTCCCCCTCACCTGTGCCCATTCCTGGGACCCTCACCTGTACCTGCACCCATTCCCGGGACCCTCCCCAGTGCCCGTTCCCGTGTCCCTCCCGCCGGTACCTGCTGTCCGAGGTCGCTGGTGCGGGCAGCTCCGCGGTCGTGCAGGACGAGGCGGCCGGTCCCCGCCAGCACGAGGGCGGCGGCCGCCTGGGCGCCGGTCCCGCGCAGCCCCGACACCAGCACCGCCGCCCCGGGCAGCCGCCGGGACCCGCCGCCCAGCACCAGCCTGCGGGGAGCGAACGTCAGGGAGACCGGGGGGTGCCTGGGGAGACCGGGCCCACCCCTGCCCCGGCACTCACAGCTGCCGCGAGTACCGCCCCTCGGAGCCGCCGCCGCCTCCCGCATACCGGACCCGCGGCCACGCCCACTACCGGGTTCGGGACACGCCCACTGCTCAGACCACGCCCACTACCTGCGTCCAACCCACGCCACATAGACAGTACCACCCACAGGAGTCACCGCCCTCTGCATAGGCCACGCCCATTCGGCAACACCGCCCTCACCAGGCCACGCCCACTCACCTACTAGTATCCCGCTCAGGCCACGCCCCGGCTGCGATCCCGCCCATCTCTACGGTCCCGCCCACCCCAGCACTGCAGATCCGGTGGGCCACGCCCACTAATCAGGCCACGCCCACACCGCGTCCTCCTCTCACCAACCCCCGCCACCAGCCATCGTGGAACCACCGCCCGAGGCCACGCCCACTACCGGCTCCGGAACACGCCACTGACTAACCACGGCCACTAGCTGGGCCCAGGCCACGCCCACATAGACGGTACCACCCACAGAGCCACGGCCCTCTGCGCAGGCCACGCCCACTCGACAACACTGCCCTCACCAGGCCACGCCCACGCACGTACTACGTACTACTACCCCGCTCAGGCCACGCCCCCACAGCTATCCCGCCCATTGCTAAGGTCCCGCCCACCCCAGCACTGGAGATCCAGTGGGCCACGCCCGCTAATCAGGCCACGCCCCCTCAGAAGCGTCGCCTCTTCAGACCACGCCCGCTCGCCTTCCACTACCCTTCTCAGGCCACGCCCCCGATGCGATCCCTCCCGTTGCTAAGGTCCCGCCCACCCCAGCGCTGCAGATCCGATAGGCCACGCCCACTAACCAGGCCACGCCCACTCAGCAGCATCACCCTCATCAGACCACGCCCATTCGCCTCTACT
>JAUMJK010002438.1:0-43905 GCA_033558105.1 Coccyzus lansbergi
GGGTAATTAAGGCAGCTTGGGGGGTGGGAAATGGAGGTAATTAGTGGGGTGGGGGGGTCGGGAAGGGGGCAGAGAAAAGGTAATTAGCAGGGTGAGAGGTAATTGGCGTCATGGAGAAGGGGAGTGGGGTAATTAGTGGGGGTGGGGAGAGGAGGAGGAGGCTAATTAGCGGGTTGGGGGGTAATTGGGGGTCTGGGGGTGAGAAATGTGGGGTAAGTAGCGGAGTCAGTTGTAATTGGGGTCTTGGAAGAGGGGCCTGGAGGTAATTAGTGACGTTGGGATTAATTAGGGTCCTGGAGAAGCAGGCAAAGGGGGTAGAGAGGGTGGGAAGAGGCGTTAATTAGCGCTGTAGGTAATTAAAGCTGGAGGGGGAGTTGCGCCCTCTTGCGGTTACATGGGGTATTGCGAGATAATGAGTTGGTTGAGGTAATTAGCTAGATTGTTAATTACTATAGGTGAAGACAAATGTGTGGCTGGGGTGGGGGTGGGGGGCAGTTGCCCCCCCCCCCCGCCCTTCCCCCCGGCTTAATTAACAGGGGTAATTAGCCGAGTTGGGGTAATTAGCTGAGTTGGGGTAAGTGAAGCCCAGGCAGGGAGCAGTTCTGTGGTGGTAATTAGTTGCTTTGGGCTAATTAAGCTCTGCAGAAATAATCACACAGCTGAGGGGGAGGCACGATTGTGCTCCCCAGGATTAATTATGTGCCTGTTAATTAGCTGAGGTGGGGTAATTAGCCGAGTTGGGGTAATTGCAATAGGGAAGGGGCAGGAGAGTGGCCAGAGAGGTGGAGAAAGACAATAATTAGAGTAATTAAGGAGCTGGGGCGGCAAGAGCGCCCCCTGGCGGTAACGGCCTGGCAGGGTAATTAACAGCTTTGCACTAATTAGTTGGTGGGAGGGGGTGAGTCCTCCTGTTGGGGACAGTTCACAGGGGCTGGGGGGGTGATTGGGGGGGGTAATTAATCACAGCAGGGTAATTAAGGGAAGCTAATTAGATCAGAGGAGAGGGGATACAACCCAAAGCTCCATTTTGGGGGTTGATTTGGGGATCAGCCCCTGGATCCCCAGTTTTGGCCCCGAACCCCCATTTTTCACCCTGGATCCCCCATTTTTTTTCCCCCTTGTCCTCATTTTTGACCCTCGACCCCCCATTTTTGGCCTTGACTGTCTAGTTTTGGCCCTTGCTCCCCCATTTTTAGAGTCTCTCATGTTTTGCCCCCAAATCCCTCAGTTTTAGCCCCGGATCCCCCATTTTTGGTTCTTGACCCCTTGTTTTTGCCCCTGGATATCCTCTTTTTGGCCCCTGATCCCCCATTTTGGCCCCTGGATCCCCCATTTTTGTCTCTTGCTATGTTCTTTTTGCTCCTTGATCCCCCATTTTGGCCTCTGAACCCCCATTTTGGCCCTTGGTGCTCCTATTTTTCCTTCTCAGCCCCTCATTTTTGGCCCCTGATCCCCCATTTTTGGCTCCTGAACCCCCATTTTGGCCTCTGATCCCCCATTTTGGACCTCGGAGCTCCTATTTTCGCTCCTCAACCCCTCATTTTTGATCCCTGATCCCCATTTTGTCCCTTGGAAGTTCTATTTTTGGCTCTTGAACTGCCATTTTTGACCCTCAATCCCCCATTTTGGCCTCTGGAGCTCCTCTCTTTGGCCCCTGATCCCCCATTTTGGACCTTGGATCTCCTATTTTTGCTCCTCAACACCTCGTTTTTGGCCCCAGATCCCCATTTGGGTCCCTGTTTCCCCATTTTGTCCCTTGGAACTCCTGTCTTTGGCCTCTGATCCCCCATTTTGTCCCTGGATCTCCTGTCTTTGGCCCCCGATCCCCCATTTTGTCCCCTGGGTCCCCCATATTTCTCCCTGATCCCCCATTTTGGACCTTGGGCCTCCTATTTTTGCTCTTCAATCCCTCATTTTTGTCCCCTGATCCCCATTTTTGGTTCCCGAACCCCCATTTTTGGCTCCTGAACCTCTCATTTTTGTCCCCGATCTTTCGTTTTGGCCCCTGGATCCCCCATTTTGGCCCCTGGATCCCCCATTTTGGCCCCCGATCCCCGCTTTTGTCCCCGAATCTCCCATTTTTGTCCCTCGCCCCCCTCCCTTTTATCCCCTAATCCCCCATTTTCCGGGGCCTGACCGGGTGGTGCGTTGGCAGGTCCCTTTTTGCGGATGGCGTCGTCGGGGGGGGGCTCTCCCCCGGCCCCCCCGGCCCCCTCGGCGCTGCAGCCGCGCTGGAAGCGGGTGGTGGGCTGGTCGGGCCCCGTGCCCCGGCCTCGCCACGGCCACCGCGCCGTCGCCATCAAGGAGCTCATCGTCGTCTTCGGCGGCGGCAACGAGGGCATCGTCGACGAGCTCCACGTCTACAACACCGGTACCTGTGCTGGGGTGGGGGGGGCCCTGGGGGCTTCTGGGGGGCACAGAAGGGATCTTGGGGGGCCCAGGGGGTGTCCAGAGGGGCTTATGGGGGGCCCAGGGGGTTTCAGAAGGGGCTTTTGGGGGACAAGGGGGTGTCCAGAGTGGCTTTTGGGGGGCACGAGGGGTCAGAAGGGATCTTGGGGGGGGGGGGGGGAGGGGAGGTGCAGAGGGGCTTTTGGGGGGCGCAGAGGGAGCCAGAAGGGGTCCTGGGGGTCACAGGGGTGGCCTGAAGGGGTGTTGGGGGGCCCAGGGGGTGTCCAGAGGGGTTTTGGGGGCCGGGATGGGGTCAGGAGGGGCTTTTGGGGGGCAGAGAGGGAGCCAGAAGGGGTGTTGGGGGCCAGGGGGTTGGCCAGAGGGGCTTTTGGGGAGCAGAGGGGTGGCCAGAAGGGGTCTTGGGAGGCCCAGGGGGTGTCCAGAGGGGCTTCTGGGGGCCGGGATGGGGTCAGAAGGGGCTTTTGGGGGGCAGAGAGGGAGCCAGAAGGGGTCTTGGGGGGCAGGGGGGTGTCCAGAGGGGCTTTTGGGGGGTCCGTGAGGGGCCAGAAGGGGTGTTGGGGGACTCGGGGTGTCCAGAGTGGCTTTTGGAGGTCGAGAGGGGATTGGGGTGTCCCTGCTGGGGGTGCTTGGGGCGATTTGGGGATCCCAGGGGGTGATTTTGGAGTCCGTGGGGGTCGGAGATGTCCATATTGGGGTCTCTTAGGGGATTTGTGGGGGCCCTGGGGGCACTTTTAGGCTCTGGGGGGGTCGAGGTGTCCCCATTGGGAGGGTTGTTGGGGTCGAGGGGGCGTCCAGGGGGTGATTTTGGGGTCTGGGGTGGGTTTGGGTGTTCCTGTTGGGAGGGATCTTGGGGGTTTGGGGGTCTGAGGGGTGATTTTGGGGTCTGGGGGTGTTAGGGTGGCCCAGCAGGGGGTTCAGCCCCCCAGGTTCTGACCCCCCCAAACCCCCCCAGCCACCAACCAGTGGTTCATCCCTGCGGTTCGGGGTGACATCCCCCCTGGCTGTGCCGCCTACGGCTTCGTGTGCGACGGGACTCGCCTGCTGGTCTTCGGGGGAATGGTCGAGTACGGCAAGTACAGCAACGACCTCTACGAGCTGCAGGTACGGGGGGGCTGGGGGGCAAATGGGGGGGCTGGGGGGCGAGGGGAGGGGGCTGGAGGGCGAGGGGAGGGGGCTGGAGGGCGAGGGGAGGGGCTGGAGGGCGAGGGGAGGGGCCTGGGGCATGGAACAGGGGCCAGAGGGTGAGGGGAGGGAACTGGGGGGCAAGAGCAGGGGGTCTAGGGGCACCGGGAAGGGCCTGGGGGGCTGGAGTAGGGCTTAGGGAAGCATAGAAGAGGGGGCTGGGGGCAAGGGGAAGGGGCTGGGGGGCAAGGGGAGGGAGGTTGGGGGGCAAGAGAGGGGGGTAGGGGCAAGAAGAGGGATGTTGGGGGGCAAGAACAGGGGGCTGGGGGGCGAGAGGAGGGGGTTGGGGTCAAGAACAGGGAGTCTAGGGGCACTGGGAAGGGCCTGGGGGCAGGACTAGGGCTTGAGGGGCATAGAAAAGGGGTCTGGGGGCAAGAGGAGGGAGGCTGGGGGGCAAGAGGAGGGAGGTTGGGGGGCAAGAGGAGGGGCTGGGGGGCAAGAACAGGGGGTCTAGGGGCACTGGGAAGGGCCTGGGGGGCAGGAGTCGGGTTTGAGGGGCATGGAAGAGGGATCTGGGGGGTGAGGGGAGGGGCTGGGGGGTAAATGGTGGGGCTGAGGGTCAAGGGAGGGAGGTTGAAGGGCAAGAGGAGGGGGTCAGGGGGCAATGGGAGGGGGCTGGGGGATGAGGGGAGGGGGCTGGAGGGCAAGAGGAGAGGGAGGTTGGGGGGCAAGAAGAGGGGCTGGAGGGCAAGAGGAGGGTGTTTAGGGGCAAGGGGAGGGGGCTGGAGGGGCAAAGGGAGGGGGCTGGAAGGTAAGGGGAGGGCCCTGGGGGCAAGAGCAGGTGGCCTGGAGGGCAGAGAGAGGGACCTGGGAGGCGAGGGGAGGGGCCTAGGGGGTGAGAGGAGGGAGCTGGGGGGCAAGAGCAGGGTTTGGGGGTCATGTTGGGGGGTTGGGGGTCACATTGAGGGGTCAGGGGTGAGACCGGGGGTCCCCATGGCTGCCGTTGCCCCCCCCCCAAGGCGAGTCGGTGGGAGTGGAAGCGGCTGAAGGCCAAGACCCCCAAGAACGGGCCCCCCCCCTGCCCCCGGCTGGGCCACAGCTTCTCCCTGGTGGGCAACAAGTGCTACCTCTTCGGGGGGTTGGCCAACGACAGCGAGGACCCCAAAAACAACATCCCCAGGTATGGGGGGGGGCTCGGAGAGTGACCCACGGAGAGTTTGGGGGGGCTGGGAATGACCCACAGAGAGTGTGGGGAGACTGGGAGTGACCCACGGAGAGTTTGGGGGAACTGGGAGTGACCCACGGAGAGTTTGGGGGAACTGGGAGTGACCCACGGAGAGTTTGGGGGAACTGGGAGTGACCCACGGAGAGTTTGGGGGACTCTGAAAGTGACCCACGGAGAGTCTGGGGGGGGCTCTGGGACTGACCCACGGAGAGTCTGGGGGGGGCTCTGGGACTGACCCACGGAGAGTTTGGGGGCTCTGAGAGTGACCCACAGAGGGTTTGGGGGGACTGGGAGTGACCCACAGAGAGTTTGGGGGAACTGGGAGTGACCCACGGAGAGTTTGGGTGGCTGGGAGTGACCCACAGAGGGTTTGGGGGGACTGGGAGTGACCCACAGAGAGTTTGGGGGTCTGGGAGTGACCCACGGAGAGTCTGGGGGAACTGGGAGTGACCCACAGAGAGTTTGAGGGGTCTGGGGGGGCTCTGAGAGTGACCCACAGAGTTTGAGGGGGCTCCCAGTTCTCCCAGTTGGCTTGAGGGGGGGCTCCCAGTGCTCCCATTTGGTTTGAGGGGGGGCTCCCAGTTGGGTTTGGGGGTTCTCCCAGTGCTCCCAGTTGGGTTTTATGGACTTCCAGTTGGGTTTTAGGGGGTCCCAGTGCTCCCAGTTGGGTTTTAGGGGCTCCCAGTGCTCCCTGTTGGGCTTTATGGGCTCCCAACACTCCCAGTTGGGTTTTATGATCTCCCAGTGCTCCCAGTTGGGTTTTTATGGGCTCCCAGTTGAGTTTTAGGGGCTCTCAGTGCTCCCACTAGGTTCTGGAGGGGGGGCTCCCAGTGCTCCCAGTTGGGTTTATGGGCTCCCAGTGCTCCCAGTTGGGTTTGATGGGCTCCCAGTGCTCCCAGGTGGGTTTTATGGGCTCCCAGTTCTCCCAATTGGGTTTTATGGTCTCCCAGTTGGGTTTTCTGCGCTCCCAGTGCTCCCAGTTGGGTTTTGCGTCCTCCCAGTTGGGTTTTGCGTCCTCCCAGTTGGGTTTTGGGTCCTCCCAGTTGGGTTTTCTGGGCTCCCAGTGCCCCTTACTGGTTTGGGGGTGTCCCCGGCAGGTACCTGAATGACATGTATATGCTCTAGGGAGCTCCCAGTTGGGTTTTAGGGGCTCCCAGTTGGGTTTTAGGGGCTCCCAGTTGGGTTTTAGGGGCTCCCAGTTGGGTTTCATGGGCTCCCAGTGACCTCTACTGGTTTGGGGGTTTCCCTGGCAGGTACCTCAATGATCTGTATGTGCTGGAGTTGTAGGGAGCTCCCAGTTTGCTTAGAGGCCTCCCAGTTGGGTTTTATGGGCTCCCAGTGCTCCCAGTTGGGTTTTAGGGGCTCCCAGTTGGTCTGGGGTGGCTCCCAGTTGGTGTGGGGTGGCTCCCAGTGACCTGTACTGGTTTGGGGGGGTCTCCTGCAGGTACTTGAATGACCTGTATGTGCTGGAGCTCCCAGTTGGGTTTTATGGGCTCCCAGTTAGGTTTGATGGCCTCCCAGTTGGCTTTTGGGGCCTCCCAGTTGGCTTTTGGGGCCTCCCAGTTGGCTTTTGGGGCCTCCCAGTTGGCTTTCGGGGCCTCCCAGTTGGCTTTCGGGGCCTCCCAGTTGGCTTTTGGGGCCTCCCAGTTGGCTTTCGGGGCCTCCCAGTTGGGTTTCGGTGCCTCCCAGTTGGGTTTTCTGGGCTCCCAGTTGGGTTTTCTGGGCTCCCAGTGCTCCCAGTTGGGTTTTCTGGGCTCCCAGTGCTCCCTGTTGGGTTTTGGGGCCTCCCTGTTGGGTTTTGGGGCCTCCCTGTTGGGTTTTGGGGCCTCCCTGTTGGGTTTTCTGCGCTCCCAGTGCTCCCAGTTGGGTTTTGGGGCCTCCCAGTTGGGTTTTGGGTCCTTCCAGTTGGGTTTTCTGGGCTCCCAGTGCTCCCGGTTGGGTTTTGGGTCCTCCCAGTTGGGTTTTGGGGCCTCCCAGTTGGGTTTTCTGCGCTCCCAGTGCTCCCAGTTGGGTTTGGGGGTGCTCCCAGTGGGGGCCCTTACTGGTTTGGAGGGGTCCCCTAGATTTTGGGGTCCTCCCCAGTACCTCAACAACCTCTATATGTTGTAGCTGTAGGGGCCTCCCAATGGGTTTTGGGGCCTCCCAGTTGGGTTTTATGGGTTCCCAGTGCTCCCAGTGGGTTTTATGGGCTCCCAGTTGGTGGGGGGTGGCTCCCAGTGACCTGTACTGGTTTGGGGGTGTCCCCTGCAGGTGCCTGAATGACCTGTATATGCTCTAGGGAGCTCCCAGTTGGATTTTGGGGCCTCCCAGTTGTCTTAGAGGCCTCCCAGTTGGGTTTTATGGACTCCCAGTGCTCCCAGTTGGTCTGGGGTGGCTCCCAGTGACCTGTACTGGTTTGAGGGTGTCCCCCCAGGTACCTGAACGACCTGTATATGCTCTAGGGAGCTCCCAGTTGGGTTTTCTGGGCTCCCAGTTGGGTTTTATGGCCTCCCAGTGCTCCCAGTTGGGTTTTATGTGCTCCCAGTTAGGTTTGATGGGCTCCCAGTTGGGTTTTCTGGGCTCCTAGTGCTCCCAGTTGGGTTTTGGGTCCTCCCAGTTGGGTTTTGGGTCCTCCCAGTTGGCTTTTGGGGCCTCCCAGTTGGCTTTTGGGGCCTCCCAGTTGGGTTTTCTGTGCTCCCAGTGCTCCCAGTTGGGTTTTGGGGCCTCCCAGTTGGCTTTTGGGACCTCCCAGTTGGGTTTTCTGGGCTCCCAGTGCTCCCAGTTGGGTTTTCTGGGCTCCCAATGCTCCCAGTTGGCTTTTGGGTCCTCCCAGTTGGGTTTTGGGTCCTCCCAGTTGGCTTTTGGGTCCTCCCAGTTGGCTTTTGGGTCCTCCCAGTTGGCTTTTGGGTCCTTCCAGTTGGGTTTTCTGGGCTCCCAGTGCTCCCAGTTGGGTTTTCTGCGCTCCCAGTGCTCCCAGTTGGGTTTTGGGTCCTCCCAGTTGGATTTTGGGGCCTCCCAGTTGGGTTTTCTGCGCTCCCAGTGCTCCCAGTTGGGTTTTCTGGGCTCCCAGTGCTCCCAGTTGGGTTTTGGGTCCTCCCAGTTGGGTTTTCTGGGCTCCCAGTGCTCCCAGTTGGGTTTTGGGTCCTCCCAGTTGGATTTTGGGGCCTCCCAGTTGGGTTTTCTGCGCTCCCAGTGCTCCCAGTTGGGTTTTCTGGGCTCCCAGTGCTCCCAGTTGGGTTTTGGGTCCTCCCAGTTGGGTTTTCTGGGCTCCCAGTGCTCCCAGTTGGGTTTTGGGTCCTCCCAGTTGGCTTTTGGGTCCTCCCAGTTGGGTTTTCTGGGCTCCCAGTGCTCCCAGTTGGCTTTTGGGGCCTCCCAGTTGGGTTTTGGGGCCTCCCAGTTGGGTTTTCTGGGCTCCCAGTGCTCCCAGTGCTCCCAGTTGGGTGTGGGGTGGCTCCCAGTGCCCCTTACTGGTTTGGGGGTGTCGCGGCAGGTACCTGAACGACCTGTACGTGCTGGAGCTGCGCTCGGGGGCAGGGGTGGTGGCCTGGGACATCCCCATCACGTACGGGGTGCTGCCCCCGCCCCGCGAGTCCCACACGGCCGTCGTCTACACCGAGAGGGACTCCCGCAAGTCCAAGCTCGTCATCTACGGAGGGATGAGCGGCTGCCGCCTCGGGGACCTCTGGACCCTCGACATCGGTAACTGGGGGGGGGACCCCGGGGGGGGAGGCTCTGCTGGGGTTTGGGGGCTCTGGGGAGGTTTTGAGGAGGTTGCGAGGGACTTGGAGGAGCCTCTGGTGGAGTTGGAGGAGGTTCTCGTGGAATTTATGGTTCCCTCATGGACTTGGAGGAGGTTCTTAGGGACTTGGAGGAGGTTCTTAGGGACTTGGAGGAGGTTCTTAGGGACTTGGAGGAGGTTCCAAGGGACTTTGAGGAGGTTCCAAGGGACTTTGAGGAGGTTCTGAGGGACTTGGAGGAGGTTCTTAGGGACTTGGAGGAGGTTCTTAGGGACTTGGAGGAGGTTCTTAGGGACTTGGAGGAGGTTCCGAGGGACTTGGAGAACGTTCTTAGGGACTTGGAGAACGTTCTTAGGGACTTTGAGGAGGTTCCGAGGGACTTGGAGGAGGTTCTTAGGGACTTGGAGGACGTTCCGAGGGACTTGGAGGACGTTCCGAGGGACTTGGAGGACGTTCCAAGGGACTTGGAGGACGTTCTTAGGGACTTGGAGGACGTTCTTAGGGACTTGGAGGAGGTTCTGAGGGACTTGGAGGAGGTTCTGAGGGACTTGGAGGAGGTTCTTAGGGACTTTGAGGAGGTTCTTAGGGACTTTGAGGAGGTTGCGAGGGACTTGGAGGAGGTTGCGAGGGACTTGGAGGAGGTTCTCGTGGAATTTATGGTTCCCTCATGGACTTGGAGGAGGTTCTTAGGGACTTGGAGGAGGTTCCGAGGGACTTGGAGGAGGTTCTTAGGGACTTGGAGGAGGTTCCGAGGGACTTGGAGGAGGTTGCGAGGGACTTGGAGGAGCCTCTGGTGGAGTTGGAGGAGGTTCTTGTGGAATTTATGGTTCCCTCATGGACTTGGAGGAGGTTCCGAGGGACTTTGAGGAGGTTCCGAGGGACTTTGAGGAGGTTCCGAGGGACTTTGAGGAGGTTCTGAGGGACTTTGAGGAGGTTCTGAGGGACTTTGAGGAGGTTCTGAGGGACTTTGAGGAGGTTCTGAGGGACTTGGAGGAGGTTCCGAGGGACTTGGAGGAGGTTCCGAGGGACTTGGAGGAGGTTCCGAGGGACTTGGAGGAGGTTCCGAGGGACTTTGAGGAGGTTCCGAGGGACTTGGAGGAGGTTCCGAGGGACTTGGAGGAGGTTCCGAGGGACTTGGAGGAGGTTCCGAGGGACTTGGAGGAGGTTCTTAGGGACTTGGAGGAGGTTCTTAGGGACTTGGAGGAGGTTCTCAGGGACTTGGAGGAGGTTCTTAGGGACTTGGAGGAGGTTCTTAGGGACTTTGAGGAGGTTCCGAGGGACTTGGAGGAGGTTCCGAGGGACTTGGAGGAGGTTGTGAGGAACTTGGAGGAGGTTGTGAGGAACTTGGAGGAGGTTGTGAGGGACTTGGAGGAGGTTCCGAGGGACTTTGAGGAGGTTCTTAGGGACTTGGAGGAGGTTCCGAGGGACTTGGAGGAGGTTCCGAGGGACTTGGAGGAGGTTCCGAGGGACTTGGAGGAGGTTCCGAGGGACTTGGAGGAGGTTCCGAGGGACTTGGAGGAGGTTCCGAGGGACTTGGAGGAGGTTCTTAGGAACTTGGAGGAGGTTCCGAGGGACTTGGAGGAGGTTCCGAGGGACTTGGAGGAGGTTCCGAGGGACTTGGAGGAGGTTCCAAGGGACTTGGAGGAGGTTCCAAGGACTTGGAGGAGGTTCCAAGGGACTTGGAGGAGGTTCTTAGGAACTTGGAGGAGGTTCCGAGGGACTTTGAGGAGGTTCCGAGGGACTTTGAGGAGGTTCCGAGGGACTTTGAGGAGGTTCTGAGGGACTTTGAGGAGGTTCTGAGGGACTTTGAGGAGGTTCTTAGGAACTTGGAGGAGGTTCCGAGGGACTTTGAGGAGGTTCCGAGGGACTTTGAGGAGGTTCCGAGGGACTTTGAGGAGGTTCCGAGGGACTTTGAGGAGGTTCCGAGGGACTTTGAGGAGGTTCCGAGGGACTTTGAGGAGGTTCCGAGGGACTTGGAGGAGGTTCCGAGGGACTTTGAGGACGTTCCGAGGGACTTTGAGGACGTTCCAAGGGACTTGGAGGAGGTTCTTAGGGACTTGGAGGAGGTTCCAAGGGACTTCAAGGAGGCTCTGGTGGAGTTTGGGGTCTCCTGGTGGGCTCCAGGGAGGTTTTGAGGAAGTTCTGATTGAGTTTGGGATTCTCTGATGAGTTGGAGGAGGTTGTGAGGGAGCTTGGGGTCTCCTGGTGGGCTCTGGAGAGGTTCGGTGCAGTTTATGGTTTCCCCACGAGCTTTGAGGAGGTTCTGATGAAGTTTGAGAAGGTTCTCGTGGAATTTATGGTTCCCTCATGGGGCTTTGAGGAGGCTCTGGTGGAGTTTGGGGTCTCCTGGTGGGCTCTGGGGAGGCTCTGGTGCAGTTCATGGTTTGCCCATGGGCTTCGAGGAGGTTCTGATGGAGTTTGAGGAGGTTGTGATGGAGTTTGGGGTCTCCTGGTGGGTTTGAGGAGGTTGTGATGGACTTTGAGGAGGCTCTGGTGGAGTTTGGGGTCTCCTGGTGGGTTTTGAGGAGGTTGTGATGGAGTTTGAGGAGCCTCTGATGGAGTTTGGGGTCTCCTGGTGGGTCTTGAGGAGGCTCTGGTGGAGTTTGGGGTCTCCTGGTGGGTCTTGAGGAGGCTCTGATGGAGTTTGGGGTCTCCTGGTGGGTTTTGAGGAGGCTCTGATGGAGTTTGGGGTCTCCTGGTGGGTTTTGAGGAGGCTCTGATGGAGTTTGGGGTCTCCTGGTGGGTTTTGAGCAGGCTCTGGTGGAGTTTAGGTTTTCTGCTGGAGTTTGAGGAGGTTGTGAGGGAGTCTGGGGTCTCCTGGTGAGTTTGAGGAGGTTGTGAGGGAGTTAGAGGAGGTTGCGAAGGAGTTTGGGGTTTCCTGGTGGGTTTGAGGAGGCTCTGGTGGAGTTGGAGGAGGTTCTCATGGAATTTCTGGTTCCCTCGTGGGCTTTGAGGAGGTCGCGATGGAATTTCTGGTTTCCTGATGGGCTCTAGGGAGGCTCTGATGGAGTTTGAGGTCCCCCTGATGGGTTTGAGGAGGCTCTGGTGGAGTTTTGGAGACTCCTGGTGGGTTTGAGGAGGTTTGGAGAAGCTTCTGATGGCCTTTGGGGTCCCTTGATGGGCCCTGAGGAGGCTCTGGTGGAGTTTAGTTTTTCTGATGGAGTTTGAGGAGGTTCTTATGGAATTTATTGTTCCCTCATGGGCTTGGAGGAGGTTCCGAGGGAGTTTGAGGAGGTTCTGATGGAGTTGGAGGAGGTTGTGAGGGAGTTTGGGGTCTCCTGGTGGGCTCTGGGGAGGCTCTGGTGCCGCCTGTGGTTTCCCCGTGGGCTTCGAGGAGGTTCTGAGGGACTTTGAGGAGCTTCTCATGGGATTTCTGGTTCCCTCGTGGACTTTGAGGAGGCTCTGGTGGAGTTTGGGGTCTCCTGGTGGGTTCGAGGAGGTTTGGAGAAGGTACTGATGGGCTCTAAGGTCCCCTGATGGACTCTGAGGAGGTTCTGATGGAATTTGTGGGCTCCTGATGGGCTCTAGGGAGGTTGTCGTGGAGTTGGAGGAGGTTATGAGGGAGTTTAGGGTCTCCTGGTGGGCTTTGAGGGGGCTCTGGTGGAGTTTGGGGCCTCCTGGTGGCTTTGAGGAGGCTCTGATGGAGCTTTGGAGACTCCTGGTGGGTTTGAGGAGGTTTGGAGAAGGTTCTGATGGGCTTTGCGGTCCCTTGATGGACTCTGGTGGAGTTTGGGGCCTCCTGGTGGGTTTGAGGAGGCTCTGATGGAGCTTTGGAGACTCGTGGTGCGTTTGAGGAGGTTTGGAGAAGCTTCTGATGGCCTTTGGGGTCCCTTGATGGGCCCTGAGGAGGCTCTGGTGGAGTTTGGGGTCTCCTGGTGGGCTCTGGGGAGGCTCTGGTGCAGTTTACGGTTTCCCCGTGGGCTTCGAGGAGGCTCTGAGGGAGTTTATGGCCCTTGTGGTGGCTTTTGAGGAGGCTCCGGTAGAGCTTGGGGTCTCCTGGTGGGCTCCAGGAAGGTTTCGAGGAGGTTCTGGGGGAATTTATGGTTTCCTCGTGGGCTTGGAGGAGGTTCCATGGGAGTTTTTGGGGTCTCTTGATGGGTCTCAGGCGGTTCTGGTGGGTTTTGAGGAAGTTCCAGAGGCTTTGAGGAGGTTCCGCTGGATTTTGGGGTCCCTTAATGGGCTTTCAGGAGGCTCTGGTGGAGTTTTGGAGACTCGCGGTGCGTTTGAGGAGCTTTGGAGAAGCCTCTGATGGCCTTTGGGGGGTCCCTCGATGGCCTTTGAGGAGGCTCTGAGGGAATTTCTGGTTTCCTGGGGAGCTCTGAGGAGGCTCTGGCGGCGTTTGAGGAGGTTCTGGGTGGTCTGAGGAGGTTCTGCGGGAGTTTTGGGGTCCCCTCTGGTGGGGTTTGGGGTCCCCGGGTGGGTTTGGGGTCCCCTCTGACGGACTTTTGGGGGTTGCAGAGACGCTGACGTGGAACAAGCCTTCTCTGAGCGGGGTGGCCCCTCTGCCGCGCAGCCTGCACTCGGCCACCACCATCGGCAACAAGTCAGTCACCCCCCAAAACCGGGGGGAACCCCAAAAACTTGGGGGGTCTCCTGAGGGTTTTGGGGTCTCCTGAGGGTTCTGGGCTCCCAGCTCCTTGAGGCTTTGAGGGCTCCTGAGGGCTTCGGGGTCCAAACCTTGTTGGGGAGGGAGGGGGTTGGGGTCCTGGAGGGGGTTTTGGGGGGGTCCCATGTGGGTTTGGGGGTCCTGGAGGGGTTTGGGGGTCCTGGAGGGGCTTTGGGGTCCCGTGTGGGTTTTGGGGGTTCAGCTCTGGAAGTTTTAGGTCTAGTCCTGAGCTTTTTTTTGGGAGTCCCGAGAGGGTTTGAGGGTCCAGCCCTGGGGGGTTTGGGGGTCCTGGAGGGGCTTTGGGGTCCCGTGTGGGTTTTGGGGGGTTCAGCTCTGGAAGTTTTAAGTCCAATCCTGAGATTTTTCTGGGGGATCCTGAGGGGGTTTTGGGGTCTCATGCGGGTTTTGGGGTCCTGGAGGGGCTTTGGGGTCCCGTGTGGGTTTTGGGGGGTTCAGCTCTGGAAGTTTTAAGTCCAATCCTGAGATTTTTCTGGGGGATCCTGAGGGGGTTTTGGGGTCTCATGCGGGTTTTGGGGTCCTGGAGGGGCTTTGGGGTCCCGTGTGGGTTTTGGGGGGGTTCAGCTCTGGAAGTTTTAAGTCCAATCCTGAGATTTTTCTGGGGGATCCTGAGGGGGTTTTGGGGTCTCATGCGGGTTTTGGGGTCCTGGAGGGGGTTTTGGGGTTCCACGTGGGTTTTGGGGTCTAACCTGAGGGTTTTGGGGTCCATTCCTGATGGTTTTGGAGTCCTCGTGGCTTTGGGGTTCTGAGCTTTTGGGGTCCTGGGGGGGGGGTTGGGGTCCCATGTGGGTTTTGGGGTCCAATCTGAGGGTTTTGGGGTCCTAGGGGGGTTTGGGGTCCCATGTGGGTTTGGGGGTTCAGTTTTAGGTCCAGTCCTGAGGTTTTTTGGGGAGTCCTGTGAGGGGGATTTGGGGTCCAGCCCTGGGGATTTTGGGGTCCTGAAGGGGGTTGGGGTCCATTCCAGATGGTTTTGGAGTCCTAGTGGGTTTGGGGTTCTGTGAGCTTTTGGGGTCCCGTGCGGGTTTTGGGGTCCTGAGGGGGTTTGAGGTCCCGTGTGGGATTTTGGGGTCCCATGTGGGATCTTGGGGTCCAGCCCTGGAGGTTTTGGGGGGTCACCTGAGGCTTTTGAGGTCCAACCTTGAGGGGTTTGGGGGCCCTAGTGAGTTTGGGGCTTCTGAGCTTTTGGGGTCTCTTGGGGAGGTTTTGGGGGTCCCATAGTTCCGGGATCCTGCGGGGTTGGCGGTGCTGATTTTTGGGGTGCGGTGGGGTTTTTGGGGGGGCTGACCCGTCCCTGGTGTGGGGCAGGATGTACGTGTTCGGGGGGTGGGTGCCCCTGGTGATGGACGACGTGAAGGTGGCCACGCACGAGAAGGAGTGGAAGTGCACAAACACCCTGGCCTGCCTCAACCTCGGTGAGACACACCGCTGCCCCACGGCTGCCCCACAACTAGCTCACGCTGCCCCACAGCGAAACACAGCGACCCGTGGCTGCCCCACGCTGCCCCACAGCAACCCACAACTCACCCAGAGCTGCCCCACAGCAACCCACAGAGACCCTGAACTAACCCAGAGCTGCCCCCACAGCAACACAGAACTAACCCAGAGCTGCCCCACGCTGCCCCACAGCAACCCACAGACCCTGAACTGCCCCATGGTGACCCAGAACTATCCCCTGCTGCCCCACAGCAACCCAGAACTAACCCAGAACTGCCCCACGGTGACCCAGAGCTGCCCCACACCAACCCACAGAGACCCTGAACTAACCCAGAGCTGCCCCACACTGCCCCATAGCAACCCAGAACTAACCCAGAGCTGCCCCACAGCAACACACAGTGACCCTGAACTAACCCAGAGCTGCCCCACACTGCCCCATAGCAACCCACAGAGACCCTGAACTGCCCCACGGTGACCCAGAACTGCCCCACGCTGCCCCACAGCAACCCAGAACTAACCCAGAGCTGCCCCACAGCGACCCACAGAGACCCTGAACTGCCCCACGCTGCCCCACAGCAACCCAGAACTAACCCAGAGCTGCCCCACAGCAACCCACAGAGACCCTGAACTAACCCAGAGCTGCCCCACACTGCCCCACAGCAACCCAGAACTCACCCAGAGCTGCCCCACACTGCCCCACAGCAACCCACAGAGACCCTGAACTGCCCCACGGTGACCCCAGAACTGCCCCACGCTGCCCCACAGCAACCCAGAATTAACCCAGAGCTGCCCCACAGCAACACGCAGTGACCCTGAACTGCCCCACGGTGACCCAGAACTGCCCCACAGCAACCCACAGCAACCCAGAACTAACCCAGAGCTGCCCCACAGCAACCCACAGTGACCCTGAACTGCCCCACGGTGACCCCACGCTGTCTCAGAGCAGCCCAGAACTGCCCCACAGCAACCCATAAATGACCCATGCTACCCCACGGCAACCCAGAACTGCCCCACACGGCCCCCCCAAGTTCTCCCTGGTCGCCCCCAGCTTCTCTCTGATGCCTCCTGGTGCCCCCCAAGTCCCTCGTGACCCCCCCAGGTCCCTCCTGGTGCCCCCCAACTTCTCTTGGGTCCGTCCTGGTGCCCCTGAAGTTCTCTCAGGTCCCTCCCGGTGCCACCAAGTTGACCCTGGTGACCCCCGAGTCCCCTCAGGTCCCTCCTGGAGGCCTCCAAGTTCTCCCTGGTCCATCCTGAGCACCCCAAGTCACCCCTGCTGCCCACCAGCTGCCCCCCAAGTCCCCTCCAGTGCCCCCCAACTTCTCTCTGGTCCTTTTCGGTGCCCCCCAAAGTCCCCCCAGGTCCTTCCTGGTGCCCCTTAAGGTATCTCAGGTCCCTCCTGGTGCCTCCCAAATTCTCTCTGGTCCCTTCTGGTGCCCCCCAAGTCCCCTCCAGTGCCCCCCAACTTCTCTCTGGTCCCTCCTGGGCTCCCCAAGTTGGCCCTTGTGACCCCCAAGTCCCCTCAGGTCCCTCCTTAAGCCCCCCAAGTTCTCCCTGGTCCTTCCCAGTGCCCCCAAGTTGTCCCTGGTGACCCCCAAGTCCCCTCAGGTCCCTCCTGGTGCCCCCCAAGTTCTCCCTGGTCCTTCCCGGTGCCCCCAAGTTGGCCCTGGTGACTCCCAAGTCCCCTCAGGTCCCTCCTGGTGCCCCCCAAGTTCTCCCTGGTCCTTCCCAGTGCCCCCCAAGTTCTCTCTGGTCCTTCCTGCTGCCCCCCAAGTCCCTCCTGAGCCCCCCAGGTCCCTCCTGGTGCCCCTTAAGTTATCTCAGGTCCTTCCTGGTGCCCCCCAAATTGGCTCTTGGGTCCATCCTGATGCCCCTGAAGTTCTCTCAGGTCCCTCCTGGTATCCCCAACTTCTCTCTGGTCCCTCTCAGTGCCCCCCAAGTCCCCTGACCCCCGTGTCCTTCCCCCCCGATGCAGAGTCGATGACGTGGGAGCCGATCGTGATGGACACGCTGGAGGACAACGTCCCTCGCGCTCGCGCCGGCCACTGCGCGGTGGCCATCACCACTCGCCTCTACATCTGGAGCGGCCGCGACGGCTACCGCAAGGCCTGGAACAACCAGGTCTGCTGCAAGGACCTCTGGTACCTCGAGACCGGTGAGTGCTGCCACCACCGCACCTCCTGGGGCCACCACAAGGCCCTGTTGTGTTCCTTGGGTCCAACCCTGAGGCCTTGAGATGTTCCGGGAGTCTATTCTGAGGCCTTGAGGTGTTCCTGGCTCCATCTTGAGGCCTTGAGACAGTTCCTGGGTCCCTCCTGAGGCCTTGACATGTTCCTGGGTCCAACCTGAAGCTTAGAGATGTTTCTGGGTCCCTTCTGAGGCCTTGAAACGTTCCTCAATCCAACCTGAGGCCTTGAGATAGTTCCTGGGTCCATCCTGAGGCCTTGAGATGTTCCTGGGTCCATCCTGAGGCCTTGAGATGCTCCTGAATCCATCCTGAGACCTTGAGATAGTTCCTGGATTGAACCTGAGGCCTTGAGATGTTCCTGGGTCCATCCTGAGGCCTTGAGATGCTCCTGAATCCATCCTGAGACCTTGAGATAGTTCCTGGATTGAACCTGAGGCCTTGAGATGTTCCTGGGTCCATCCTGAGGCCTTGAGATGCTCCTGAATCCATCCTGAGACCTTGAGATAGTTCCTGGATTGAACCTGAGGCCTTGAGATGTTCCTGGGTCTCTCCTGAGGCCTTGAGATGCTCCTGGGTCCATCCTGAGGCCCTGACATGTTCCTGGATTGAACCTGAGGCCTTGAGATGTTTCTTGGGAGTCCAACCTGAGGCCTTGAGCTGTTCTTTGGTCCAACCTGAGGCTTTGACATGTTCCTTGGGTCCAACCCTGAAGCCTTGAGATGTTCCTGAATCCATCCTGAGACCTTGAGATAGTTCCTGGGTCCCTCCTGAGGCCTTGAGATGCTCCTGGGTCCAACCTGAAGCTTAGAGATGTTTCTGGGTCCCTTCTGAGGCCTTGAAACGTTCCTCAATCCAACCTGAGGCCTTGAGATAGTTCCTGGGTCCATCCTGAGGCTTTGACATGTTCCTTGGGTCCAACCCTGAGGTCTTGAGATGTTCCTGGGTCTCTCCTGAGGCCTCGAGATGTTCCTGAATCCATCCTGAGACTTTGAGATAGTTCCTGGGTCCCTCCTGAGGCCTTGAGATGCTCCTGGAGTCCCTCCCGAGGACTTGAGACGTTCCTGGAGTCCGTCCTGAGGCCTTGAGATGTTCCTTGGGTCCATCCTGAGGCTTTGACATGTTCCTTGGTCCATCCTGAGGCCTCGAGATGTTTCTGAGGTCCAACCTGAGGCCTTGAGATGTTCCTGGCTCCATCTTGAGGCCCTGGAGAGCATCAGGACAGGATCCAAGACTTCCTATGGAGTCTTTGAGGCCTCTGGGTCCATCCTGAACCGAGAGATTCTCAATCCCTGATGATCTTGAGGTTCTCCTGGACCTTCCTGGGTCCATCTTGAGGCCATAGGGAGCTCCAAGATGGCATCTGAGACGTCCTGTGGGGTCTTTGGGGTCTCTGGGTTCATCCTAAACCTGTGGAGTTTTCATCCATTGAGATCTTGAGGTTCTTCTCGATGTTCCTCATTCCGTCTTGACGCCCTGGAGAGCATCAAGATGGCGTCTGAGACGTCCTATGGAGTCTCAGGGCTCTCTGTGTCCGTCCTGAACTGATAGATTCTCAATCCCTGAGGTTCTCCTGGACCTTCCTGGGTCCCTCCTGAGGCCCTGAGGAGCTCCAAGATGGACTCCAAGACATCCTATGGAGTCTCAGGGCTCTCTGGGTCCATCCTGAACCGATAGCTTCTCAATCCCTGAGGATGTTGAGGTTCTCCGAGGTTCTCCAAGATGTTCCTGGCTCCATCTTGAGGCCATAGGGAGCTCCAAGATGGCATCTGAGACGTCCTATGGAGTCTTTGGGGTCTCTGGGTTCATCCTAAACCTGTGGAGTTTTCATCCATTGAGATCTTGAGCTTCTTCTCGATGTTCCTCATTCCGTCTTGAGGCCCTGGAGAGCATCAAGATGGCGTCTGAGACGTCCTGTGGAGTCTCAGGGCTCCCTGTGTCCATCCTGAACTGATAGATTCTCAATCCCTGAGGTTCTCCTGGACCTTCCTGGGTCCCTCCTGAGGCCCTGAGGAGCTCCAAGATGGACTCCAAGACATCCTATGGAGTCTCAGGGCTCTCTGTGTCCATCCTGAACCAATAGCTTCTCAATCCTTGAGGATGTTGAGGTTCTCCAAGGTTCTCCAAGATGTTCCTGGCTCCGTCTTGAGGCCATAGGGAGCTCCAAGATGGCATCTGAGACGTCCTATGGAGTCTTTGGGGTCTCTGGGTTCATCCTAAACCTGTGGAGTTTTCATCCATTGAGATCTTGAGGTTCTTCTCGATGTTCCTCATTCCGTCTTGAGGCCCTGGAGAGCATCAAGATGGCGTCTGAGATGTCCTATGGAGTCTCAGGGCTCTCTGTGTCCATCCTGAACCAATAGCTTCTCAATCCCTGAGGATGTTGAGGTTCTCCAAGGTTCTCCAAGATGTTCCTGGCTCCGTCTTGAGGCCATAGGGAGCTCCAAGATGGACTCCAAGATGTTTTATGGAGTCTCAGAGGCCTCCGTGTCCATCCTGAACCAATAGGTTCTCAACCCCTGAGGATGTTGAGGTTCTCCAAGATGTTCCTGGCTCCATCTTGAGGCCGTAGGGAGCTCCAAGATGGCGTCTGAGAGGTCCTGTGGGGCCTGCGAGGCGTCCCCGAGCCCCCTGACCCCTCGTTGTGTCCCTTGCAGAGCGTCCCCCGGCCCCGGCTCGCGTGCAGCTGGTTCGAGCCAACACGACGTCGCTGGAGGTGTCGTGGGGAGCGGTTCCCACGGCCGACTCCTACCTCCTGCAGCTGCAGAAATACGAGATCCCCTCGGCCGCCGCCCCCTCCCCCGCCCCGGCCGCCCCCGTCCCCTCCGTCCCCGCCAACCCCCCCAAGAGCCCCGCCCCCGCCGCCCCCGCCCCCCCTCCCGCCCCACAAGCCCTGGGAGCTGTGGGGCTCACCCTCCTCACCCCCACGGCCTCCGCCGGACCTGCTGCTGCTGGAGCTGGAGCTGGAGCTGCCGCCGGAGCCGGAGCCGCCGCCGGAGCCGCCGCTGGGGCCACGACAGGCCTCCAGGTCCTGCCCCCCCCGGCCAGCCCAGCCCCCACGGCCACCCCCAGCGCCAACCCCAGCACCCCCAGGGCGCCTGGTGAGTCGGGGGGCGGCTCTGGGGCAGATAACGGGGGGTGTGGGGCAGGTAGAGGGGGTGAGGGCTGGATACAGGGGGTGTGGGGGCAGATAGAGGGACTGTGGGGCAGATAGAGGGGGTAGGGGGTGGCTGGGGGGCAGATAGAGGGACTGTGGGGCAGATAGAGGGGGTAGGGGGTGGCTGGGGGGCAGATAGAGGGACTGTGGGGCAGGTAGAGGGAGTGTGGGGCAGATAAAGGTAGTGTGGGGGTGGCTGTGGGGCACATACAGGGGGTGGGGGGTGGCTATGGGGCAGATAGAGAGGGTGCGTGGGGCGGCTACGGGGCAGTTAGTTGGGTTGTGGGGCAGCCACGGGGCAGATAGAGGGAGTGTGTGGGGTAGATAGAGGGAGTGGGGTGGCTGTGGGGCAGTTGGGGTGTGTGGGGCAGATAGAGGGTGTGGGGTGGATAGAGGGTGTGGGGCAGCTCTGGGGCAGATAGAAGGGCTCTAGGGCAGATAGAGGGCGTGGGGTGGCTATGGGACAGTTAGAGAGCATGTGGGGCAGCTATGGGGCAGATAGAGGGAGTGTGAGGTAGGTAGAGGGTGTGGGGCAGCTAGAGGGAGTGTGGGGTGGATAGAGGAGGTGTGGGACAGGTGTGGGGCAGATAGAGGGAGTGGGGCAGTTACGGGGCAGATAGAAGGGGTGTGGGGCAGATAGATAGCGTTAGGCGGCTATGGGGCAGATAGAGACTGGGGCAGCTATGGGGCAGATAGAGGGAGTGTGGGGCAGATAGAGGGTGTGGGGCGGATAGAGGGTGTGGGGCAGCTATGGGGCAGATAGAGGGGGTGGGGCAGATAGAGGGGGTTGTGGGGCAGATAGAGGGTGTGGGGCGGATAGAGGGTGTGGGGCGGATAGAGGGTGTGAGGCAGCTATGGGGCAGATAGAGAGTGTGGGGTGGATAGAGGGTATGGGGCAGGTAGAGGGAATGTGGGGCAGATAGAAGGGGTTGGTGGTAGATAAAGGGTGTGGGGCAGCTATGGGGCAGATAGAGGGGGTTGTGGGGCAGCTGTGGGGCAGGTAGAGGGAATGTGGGGCAGATAGAAGGGGTTGGTGGCAGATAAAGGGTGTGGGGCAGCTATGGGGCAGATAGAGGGGGTGGGGCAGATAGAGGGGGTTGTGGGGCAGATAGAGGGGTTGTGAGGCAGCTGTGGGGCAGATAGAGAGTGTGGGGCGGATAGAGGGTGTGTGGGGCAGATAGAGGGTGTGGGGCAGGTAGAGGGAATGTGGGGCAGATAGAAGGGGTTGGTGGCAGATAAAGGGTGTGGGGCAGCTATGGGGCAGACAGAGGGTGTGTGTGGGGCAGCTAGAGGGTGTGGGGCAGCTAGAGGGTGTGGGGCAGCTGTGGGGCAGATAGAGAGTGTGTGGGGCAGATAGAGGGGGTGGGGCAGGTAGAGGGAATGTGGGGCAGATAGAAGGGGTTGGTGGTAGATAAAGGGTGTGGGGCAGCTATGGGGCAGATAGAGGGTGTGGGGGGCAGATAGAGTGTGGGGCAGCTATGGGGCAGACAGAGGGTGTGTGTGGGGCAGCTAGAGGGTGTGGGGCAGGTAGAGGGTGTGGGGCAGCTGTGGGGCAGATAGAGAGTGTGTGGGGCAGATAGAGGGGGTGGGGCAGGTAGAGGGAATGTGGGGCAGATAGAAGGGGTTGGTGGTAGATAAAGGGTGTGGGGCAGCTATGGGGCAGATAGAGGGGGTTGTGGGGCAGGTCAGAGGGGGGTGTATGGGGCACCTGTGGGGCAGGTAGAGGGTGTGGGGCGGATAGTGTGGGGCAGCTATGAGGCAGTTAGAGGGAGCGTGGGGCAGGTCTGGGGCAGACAGAGGGGGTGTGTGGGGCAGATAGAGGGGGTGGGGAGGCCACAGGGGGGGTGTGTGTGTCAGCGGTGGGTGGGGCAGTTAACCCTTTGCTTGCAGGGGTGCCGGCAGTGCTGAAGGTGGGGGCCGCCCCCCCTGCGGCTGCGGCCGCTCCCTCCCTGGTGACCGTTCGCTCGGCCCCTCCCGGCAAAGCCCCTGTCACCGTCACCCCCCTCCCTGCCGTCCGCATGGTCGTCCCCGGGCAGGCCACGCCCACCACCGTGAGTTGGTTATGGGGCAGGAGGGAGGGTTATGGGGCAGGAGCAGGAGGGGTATGGGGCGGTTATGGGGCAGGAGCAGGAGGGGTATGGGGCGGGAAGGAGGGGTATGGGGCAGGAGGGAGGGGTTATGGGGCAGGAGGAGGGCGTTATGGGACAGGAGGGGGGAATATGGGGCAGGAGGAGGGGGTTATGGGGCAGGAGGGAGGGTTATGGGGCAGGAGGAGGGGGTTATGGGGCAGGAGGGGGGAATATGGGGCAGGAGGAGGGGGTTGTGGGGCAGGAAGGGAGGGTTATGGGGCAGGAAAGGAGGGTTGTAGGGCAGGAGTGGGGGTTATGGGGCAGGAGCAGGAGGGGTATGGGGCGGGAAGGAGGGGTATGGGGCAGGAGGAGGGGGTTATGGGGCAGGAGGAGGGCGTTATGGGACAGGAGGAGGCATATGGGGCAGGAGGAGGGGGTTATGGGGCAGGAGGGGGGAATATGGGGCAGGAGGAGGCATATGGGGCAGGAAGGGAGGGTTATGGGACAGGAGGAGGCATATGGGGCAGGAGGAGGGGGTTGTGGGGCAGGAGGAGGGGTTATGAGGCAGGAGGGGAGTTAGGGGCAGAAAGGAGGGTTATGGGGCAGAAAGGAGGGTTGTGGGGCAGGAGGGGGGTTATGGGGCAGGAGGGAGGGTTGTGGGGTAGGAGTGGGGGTTATGGGGCGGGAAGGGAATTAGGGGCAGAAGGGAGGGTTATGGGGCAGAAGGGAGGGTTGTGGGGCAGAAGGGAGGGTTGTGGGGCAGGAGGGGGGGGATCTATGGGGCAGATGGGACGCGGTGGGGCAGGAGGGAGGTCACTGTGGGGCAGAGGAGCGATATATGGGCCAGGAGGGAGTTCTGTGGGTCAGAGGGGTGGATCTATGGGTCAGAGAGGTGGATGTGTGGGGCAGGAGGAGGCTCTGTGGGTCTGAGGGGTGGATCTATGGGGCTGGAGATGGCTCTGTGGGACAGGGAGATGGATCTATGGGGCAGGAGGAGGCTCTATGGGGCAGAGAGGTGGATCTATGGGGCAGGAGGAGGCTCTGTGGGACAGGGAGATGGCTCTATGGGGCAGGAGGTGGCTCTGTGGGTCCGAGGGGTTGGATGTGTGGGTCTGAGAAGGACGCGTGGGTCTGCCCCACGGCAGGTTCTGGGCAGCAGTCCCCAGATGTCGGGGATGGCGGCTCTGGCGGCGGCGGCTGCCGCTACCCAGAAGATCCCTCCGGCCTCGGCTCCCACCGTGCTCAGTGTCCCTCCCGGAGCCACCATCGTCAAAACCGTCGCCGTCACCCCCGGAGCCGCCTCCCTCCCCGTCAAGGTGGCCTCCAGCCCCGTCATGGTGAGCACTGGGAATACTGGGAGGGGCATACTGGGCATACCGGTGGGACTGGGGGCCATGGCTGTGACCCCTAGCTCAGGGATCACCCATCATGGTGGCCTCCAGTTCAGTCCTGGGGAGCACTGGGAGCACTGGGAGGGGTCACTGGGGGTGGTTACTGGTCAGTACTGGTCATACTGGTCAGTACTGGTGGTACTGGTCGGTACTGGTGTCACTGACTGTGACCCCTGGCTCAGGGATCACCCATCATGGTGGCCTCCAGTTCGGTCCTGGGGAGCACTGGGAGCACTGGGAGAGGTCATTCGGGGTGGTGACTGGTGGTTACTGCTCAGTACTGGTGGTTACTGGTCAGTACTGGTGGTACTGGTGTCACTGACTGTGACCCCTAGCTCAGGGATTCACCCATCATGGTGGCCTCCAGTTCAGTCCTGGGGAGCACTGGGAGCACTGGGAGGGGTCATTTGGGGTGGTGACTGGTGGTTACTGGTGTTTATTGGTCAGTACTGGTCATACTGGTCACTGCTGGTGGCTGTGGCTGTGACCCCCAGCTTGGGGACAACGCATTGTAGGGGCCTCCAGTTCAGTCCTGGGGAGCACTGGGAGCACTGGGAGGGGTCACTGGGGGTGGTTACTGGTCGTACTGGTCATACTGGTCAGTACTGGTGGTACTGGTGTCACTGGCTGTGACCCCCGGCCCAGGCATCACCCATCATGGTGGCCTCCAGTTCAGTCCTGGGGAGCACTGGGAGCACTGGGAGGGGTCACTGGGGGTGGTTACTGGTCAGTACTGGTCATACTGGTCAGTACTGGTGGTACTGGTGTTACTGGTGTCACTGGCTGTGACCCGTGGCTCAGGGATTCACCCATCATGGTGGCCTCCAGTTCAGTCCTGGGGAGCACTGGGAGCACTGGGAGGGGTCATTTGGGGTGGTGACTGGTCAGTACTGGTCATACTGGTCAGTACTGGTGGTACTGGTCGGTACTGGTGTCACTGACTGTGACCCCTGGCTCAGGGATCACCCATCATGGTGGCCTCCAGTTCAGTCCTGGGGAGCACTGGGAGCACTGGGAGGGGTCACTGGGGATGGTTACTGGTCAGTACTGGTGGTACTGGTGTTACTGGTGTCACTGGCTGTGACCCCCGGCCCAGGGATCACCCATCATGGTGGCCTCCAGTTCAGTCCTGGGGAGCACTGGGAGCACTGGGAGGGGTCACTGGGGGTGGTTACTGGTCGTACTGGTCATACTGGTCAGTACTGGTGGTACTGGTGTCACTGACTGTGACCCCTGACTCAGGGATTCACCCATCATGGTGGCCTCCAGTTCAGTCCTGGGGAGCACTGGGAGCACTGGGAGAGGGCACTGGGGGTGGTGACTGGTGGTTACTGGTCATACTGGTCAGTACTGGTGGTACTGGTGTCACTGGCTGCGACCCCCAACTTGGGGACAGCCCAGCATGGGGAGCACCGAGAGGGTTACTGGTCAGACTGGTGCTCCCAGTGCTCCCAGTGTCCGTGCTGGTGACACAGGTACTGGTATCCCCAGTGCTCCCAGTGTCCCCAGTGCTCCCATTGCTCCCAGTTCCCACACTGGTGACACAGCTGCTGGTGCTCCCAGTGTCCCCAGTGCTCCCAGTGTCTCCAGTGTCCTCACTGCTCCCAGTGTCCCCCAGTGTCCCCCAGTGTCCCCATAGCTCCCAGTGCTCCCAGTGTCCCCAGTGCTCCCAGTACCCACACTGGTGACACAGACACTGGTGCTCCCAGTGTCCTCATTGCTCCCAGTGTACCCATAGCTCCCAGTGCCCCCAGTGCTCCCAGTGTCCCCATTACTCCCAATGTCCCTATTGCTCCCAGTGTCCCCAGTGCTCTTGGTGTCCCCAGTGCTCCCAGTGTCCCCATAGCTCCCATTGCTCCCAGTGCTCCCAGTGTCTCTGCTGGTGCCACAGACGCCACTGCTCCCAGTTCCCACACTGGGGACACAGCTCCCAGTGCTCCCAGTGCTCCCAGTGTCCCTATTGCTCTTGGTGTCCCCATTGCTCCCAGTGCCCCCAGTGCTCCCAGTGCTCCCAGTGTCCCCATTGCTCCCAGTGCCCTCAGTGCTCCCAGTGCTCCCAGTGCTCCCAGTGTCCCCATAGCTCCCAGTGCTCCCAGTGTCCCCATAGCTCCCAGTGCCCTCAGTGCTCCCAGTGCTCCCAGTGTCCCCATTGCTCCCAGTGTCTCTGCTGGTGCCACAGCTCCCAGTGCTCCCAGTGTCCCCAGTGTCCCTATTGCTCTTGGTGTCCCCATAGCTCCCAGTGTTCCCATTGCTCCCAGTGTCCATACTGGTGACACAGATACTGGTGTTCCCAGTGTCCCCAGTGCTCCCATTACTCCCAACGTCCCTATTGCTCCCAGTGTCCCCAGTGCTCTTGGTGTCCCCAGTGCTCCCAGTGTCTCTGCTGGTGCCACAGACGCTGCTGCTCCCAGTTCCCCCCCTGGTGACACAGCTCCCAGTGCTCCCAGTGCCCTCAGTGCTCCCAGTGCCCTCAGTGCTCCCAGTGCTCCCAGTGTCCCCATTGCTCCCAGTGTCTCTGCTGGTGACACAGCTCCCAGTGCTCCCAGTGTCCCTATTGCTCTTGGTGTCCCCATTGCTCCCAGTGCCCTCATTGCTCCCATTGCTCCCAGTGTCCCCATTGCTCCCAGTGCCCTCATTGCTCCCAGTGCTCCCAGTGTCCCCATAGCTCCCAGTGCCCCCATTGCTCCCAGTGCTCCCAGTGTCCCCGTTGCTCCCAGTGCCCTCATTGCTCCCAGTGCCCCCAGTGCTCCCAGTGTCCCCATTGCTCCCAACGTCCCTATTGCTCCCAGTGTCCCCAATGTCCCCAGTGCTCTTGGTGTTCCTAGTGCTCCCAGTGTCTCTGCTGGTGCCACAGACGCGGCTGTTCCCAGTTCCCCCCCTGGTGCCACAGCTCCCAGTGCTCCCAGTGTCCCCATAGCTCCCAGTGCTCCCAGTGTCCCCGTTGCTCCCAGTGCCCTCAGTGCTCCCAGTGCTCCCAGTGTCCCCGTTGCTCCCAGTGCCCTCATTGCTCCCAGTGCCCCCAGTGCTCCCATTGCTCCCATTGCTCCCAACGTCCCTGTTGCTCCCAGTGTCCCCAATGTCCCCAGTGCTCTCGGTGTCCCCAGTGCTCCCAGTGTCTCTGCTGGTGCCACAGACGCAGCTGCTCCCAGTTCCCCCACTGGGGACACAGCTCCCAGTGCTCCCAGTGCCCCCATTGCTCCCAGTGCCCTCAGTGCCCCCAGTGCTCCCAGTGCCCTCATTGCTCCCAGTTCCCACACTGGTGACACAGCCACTGGTGCTCCCAGCGTCCCCAGTGTCCCTATTACTCTTGATGTCCCCAGTGCCTCCAGTGTCCCCATTGCTCCCAGTGTCCCCAGTGATCCCAGTTCCTTCACTGGTGTCACAGCCACTGGTGCTCCCAGTGTCCCCAGTGTCCCCATTGCTCTTGGTGTCTCCAGTGCCCCCATAGCTCCCAGTGTCCCCATAACTCCCAGTACTCCCAGTGTCCCCAATGTCCCTATTGCTCTTGGTGTCTCCAGTGTCCCCAGTGCTCCCAGTGTCCCCATTGCTCCCATTGCTCCCAATGTCCCTATTGCTCCCAGTGTCCCCAATGTCCCCAGTGCTCTCGGTGTCCCCAGTGCTCCCAGTGTCTCTGCTGGTGCCTCAGACGCAGCTGCTCCCAGTTCCCCCCCTGGTGCCACAGCTCCCAGTGCTCCCAGTGTCCCCATTGCTCCCAGTGCCCTCAGTGCCCCCAGTGCTCCCAGTGCCCTCATTGCTCCCAGTTCCCACACTGGTGACACAGCCACTGGTGCTCCCAGCGTCCCCAGTGTCCCTATTGCTCTTGATGTCCCCAGTGCCTCCAGTGTCCCCATTGCTCCCAGTGTCCCCATTGCTCCCAGTTCCTTCACTGGTGTCACAGCCACTGGTGCTCCCAGTGTCCCCAGTGCTCTTGGTGTCTCCAGTGCCCCCATAGCTCCCAGTGTCCCCATAACTCCCAGTACTCCCAGTGTCCCCAGTGTCCCTATTGCTCTTGGTGTCTCCAGTGTCCCCAGTGCTCCCAGTGTCCCCATAACTCCCAGTACTCCCGGTGTCCCCAATGTCCCTATTGCTCTTGGTGTCTCCAGTGTCCCCAGTGCTCCCAGTGTCCCCATTGCTCCCATTACTCCCAATGTCCCTATTGCTCCCAATGTCCCCAGTGCTCTCGGTGTCCCCAGTGCTCCCAGTGTCCCCAGTGCTCCCATTA
Organism: Coccyzus lansbergi; assembly: GCA_033558105.1. NCBI lineage: Eukaryota > Metazoa > Chordata > Aves > Cuculiformes > Coccyzidae > Coccyzus > Coccyzus lansbergi. The sequence goes on from JAUMJK010002438.1 coordinate 27,552, forward strand.
CTCCCAACGTCCCTATTGCTCCCAACGTCCCCAGTGTCCCCAGTGCTCCCAGTGCCCCCCAGCGACGCTGTCCCTTTGCAGGTGTCGACTCCGGCGACGCGGATGCTGAAGACAGCGGCAGCCGCTGTGGGGACGGGAGGGGGTTCTCCGGCCTCCAGCGGCGCCGCCTCCCGGCCCATCATCACCGTCCACAAGTCGGGCACCGTCACCGTGGCCCAGCAGGCCCAGGTGGTCACCACCGTGGTCGGAGGCGTCACCAAGACCATCACCCTCGTCAAGAGCCCCATCTCCGTCCCCGGGGGCAGCGCCCTGGTCAGTGGGGGGGGGGGGGGGGTGGGCAGGGGCGCCAAACAGCTGGATTTGGGGGAGTTGGAGGGGTCAGCGACGCCGAACATCTGGATTCAGGGGAGCTGGAGGGGTCAGGGACCCCAAATAGCTGAGTTGGGGGGAGTTAGAGACCCCAAACATCTGGATTCGGGGGAGCTGGAGGGGTCAGGGACCCCAAATAGCTGAGTCGGGGGGAGTCAGAGACCCCAAACATCTGGATTCAGAGGAGCTGGAGGGGTCAGGGACACTGAACATCTGGATTCAGGGGAGCTGGAGGGGTCAGGGACCCCAAATAGCTGAGTCAGGGGGAGTTAAAGACCCCAAACATCTGGGCTCAGAGGAGCTGGAGGGGTCAGGGACACCGAACATCTGGGTCTGGGGGAGCTGGAGGGGTCAGGGACACTGAACATCTGGATTCAGGGGAGCTGGAGGGGACAGGGACCCCAAATAGCTGAGTCGGGGGGAGTCAGAGACCCCAAACATCTGGATTCGGGGATGCTGGAGGGGTCAGGGACACTGAACATCTGGATTCAGGGGAGGTGGAGGGGTCAGGGACCTCAAATAGCTGAGTCGGGGGGAGTCAGAGACCCCAAACATCTGGATTCAGAGGAGCTGGAGGGGTCAGGGACACCAAAGATGTGGGTCTGGGGGAGCTGGAGGGGTCAGGGACACTGAACATCTGGATTCAGAGGAGCTGGAGGGGTCAGGGACCCCAAATAGCTGAGTCGGGGGGAGTCAGAGACCCCAAACATCTGGATTCGGGGGAGCTGGAGGGGTCAGGGACATCCAACATCTGGGTCTGGGGGAACTGGAGGGGTCAGGGACACCGAACATCTGGATTCAGGGGAGCTGGAGGGGTCAGGGACACTGAACATCTGGACCGAGAGGGTTTGAGGGGGTCAGGGACCCCAAATATCCGAGTCGGGAGGAGTTGGAGACCCCAAACATCTGGGCTCGGAGGAGCTGGAGGGGTCAGGGACATCCAACATCTGGACCGAGAGGGTTCGAGGAGGTCAGGGACCCCAGATATCTGAGTCTGGGGGAGTTAGAGACACCAAACATCTGGATTCAGGGGAGCTGGAGGGGTCAGGGACCCCAAATAGCTGAGTCGGGGGGAGTTAGAGACCCCAAACATCTGGTCCTGAGGGAGCTGGAAGGTGCCAGTGAGCCCCAAACAGCTGGATCGGCGGATCAGGGACCCCAAACATCTGGATGCCATCGAGTTCTAGGCCCCAAACAGCTGGATTTCCGGCACTGGGGGTGTCGGGGAACCTCAAAAATTTGGGTCTTGGCAGGGCTTAGAGGCCCCAGATAGTCCGGATTGGGGGGGTCGGGGACCCCAAACATCTGGCTTGAGGGCTCAGGCCCCTCCCCTCCCTCAACATCTGGCTTTTTAACCCCCTCCCTCCCTCCCCAGATCTCTAACCTGGGCAAGGTGATGTCAGTGGTGCAGACGAAGCCCGTGCAGAGCTCGGCCGTCACCGGCACCGCCTCCTCGGGGCCTGTCACACAGATCATCCAGGTAAATGACCCTCACTTACCCCCCCAGGCCCCTTAATTACCCCCCCAGACCCTTAATTACCCCCTCAAGCCCGTAATTGCCTCCCTCAGCCCTTGTTGCCCCCTCAGGCCCTTCATTGCCCTCTTTGAGCCTCTTCTTGCTCTCCTCATCCTGCTCTTGATCCTCCTCATCCCTTTAATTACCCCCTCAACCCCTTAATTGCCTTCCACGACCCCTTAATTGCCTCCCACGACCCTTTAATTACCCCACCAAGCCCTTTAATTACCCCCCCAGACCCTTAATTACCCCCTCAAGCTCGTAATTGCCTCCCTGAGCCCTTGTTGCCCCCTCAGGCCCTTCATTACCCTCTCTGAGCCTCTTCTTGCTCTCCTCATCCTGCTCTTGACCCTCCTCATCCCCTCAATTGCCTCCCACGACCCTTTAATTACCCCCTCGACCCCTTAATTGCCTCCCACAACCCTTTAATTACCCCCTCAAGCCCTTAATTACCCCCTCAAGCCCTTAATTGCCTCCCTCAGCCCTTGTTGCCCCCTCAGGCCCTTCATTGCCCTCTTTGAGCCTCTTCTTGCTCTCCTCATCCTGCTCTTGATCCTCCTCATCCCCTTAATTACCCCCTCAACCCCTTAATTGCCTCCCACAACCCTTTAATTACCCCACCAAGCCCTTTAATTACCCCCTCAAGCCCTTAATTACCCCCTCAAGCCCTTCATTGCCTCCCTCAGCCCTTGTTGTCCCCTCAGGCCCTTCATTGCTCCCCATGAGCCTCTTCTTGCTCTCCTCATCCTGCTCTTGACCCTCCTCATCCCTTTAATTGCTTCCCCCGACCCCTTAATTACCCCCTCGACCCCTTAATTGCCCCCTCAAGCCCTTAATTCCCCCCCCAGCCCCTTAATTGCCCCCCTGACTCCCTCGTTGCCCCCCGTGACCCCTTTATTGCCCCCAATCCACTTCGTTGCCTCCCCGACCCCCCATTATCGCCCTCTCCCCCTGTTAATTGCTCCCTCACCTCGTTAATCACCCCCTCGACTCCTTAATCGCCTCCTCACCTCATTCATCCCCCCTTCCCCCATTAATTGCCCCTTCACTCGCCTCATTAATCGCCCCCTCCCCCCGTTAATCATCTCCCCGCCTCGTTAATCACCCCCTTCCCCCATTAATCTCCCCCTCCCCTTGTTAATTGTCCCCTCGTCTCATTAATCGCCCCCTCCCCCTGTTAATTGCCCCCTCCCCACCCCCTTTATTGCCTCCCTCCCCCCGTTAATTGCCCCCTCCCCCTGCTAGTCACCCCCTCACCTCATTAATCGCCCCCTCCCCCTGTTAATTGCCCCTTCCCCAACCCCCTTATTACCTCCCTCCCCCATTAATCGCCCCCCTCCCCTTGTTAATCGCCCCCTCCCCCTGCTAACGACCCCTCTCCTCGTCAGACGAAGGGTCCTCTCCCGGCCGGGACCATCCTCAAGCTGGTGACGTCGGGGGAGGGGAAGCCGACGACCATCCTGACGACGACGACGCAGGCTGGGGGAGGGGCCGGGGGCGCCAAGGCTCCTCCCACCATCCTGGGCATCAGCAGCGTCAGCCCCAGCTCCACCAAGCCCGGAACCACCACCATCATCAAAACCATCCCTGTCTCCGCCATCATCACGCAGCCGGGAGCCACCGGTGAGACACACGACTACCAGGGACGACCGGGGCTCACCAGGCCTGACCAGAGCCAACCAAACCCAACCAGGCCCCAGCAAATCCAATCAAACTCAACCAGGCCCAACTAGAGCCGACCAGGCCCAGACCAGGCCTGACCAGAGCCAACCAGAGCCAACCAGGCCCAACCAAACCCAACCAGGCCCCAGCAAATCCAATCAAACTCAACCAGAGCCAACTAGGCCTGACCAGGCCTGACCAGAGCCAACCAGAGCCAACCAGGCCCAACCAGAGCCGACCAGACCCAAGCAAATCCAATCAAACTCAACCAGACCCAACCAGAGCCAACCAAACCCAACCAGACCCAAGCAAATCCAATCAAACTCAACCAGGCCCGACCAGAGCCAACCAGGCCTGACCAGGCCCGACCAGAGCCAACCAGGCCTGACCAGAGCCAACCAGGCCCAAGCAAATCCAATCAAACTCAACCAGGCCCAACCAGAGCCAACCAGGCCTGACCAGAGCCGACCAGAGCCAACCAGGCCCCAGCAAATCCAATCAAACTCAACCAGGCCCAACCAGAGCCAACCAAACCCAACCAGGCCCCACCAAATCCAATCAAACTCAACCAGGCCCAACCAGAGCCAACCAGGCCTGACCAGAGCCGACCAGAGCCAACCAGGCCCAAGCAAATCCAATCAAACTCAACCAGGCCCAACCAGAGCCAACCAGAGCCAACCAGGCCCCAGCAAATCCAATCAAACTCAACCAGGCCCAACCAGAGCCAACCAGGCCCAGACCAGGCCCCGATCAGGCCCAACCAGTCCCAAGCAAACCCGACCAGGCCCAAGCAAATCCAATCAAACTCAACTTAACCAGACCCGGCCAGACCTGACCAGAGCCAACCAGAGCTGACCAGGCCCAGACTAGAGCCAATCAGGCCTAGAACAGAGCCAAGTAGGCCCTGACCAGAACCAGATCGGGCCCAACCAGGCCTGACCAGAGGCAACCAGGCCCAGATCAGGCCTGAACAGACCCAACTCGGTCCAACCAGACCCAAGCAAATCCAGTCAAACTCAACCAGTCCCATCCAGGCCCAACCAGAGCCAACCAGGCCCAGACCAGGCCCAGCCAAACTTGACCAAACTCAACCAAACTCGGCTAAACCAAACCAAACCCACCCCAACCAGACTCGGCTGAGCTTAACCAGACCTGAACAGGCCTGACCAGAGCCAACCAGACCCAACCAGAGTCAACCAGGCCTAGACCAGGCCTGACCAGAGCCGACCAGGCCCAGACCAGACCAAATCAGAGCCAACCAGACCCAGACCGGGCCTAACTGGGCCCAGCTAGGCCCAACCAGACCCAAACAAATCCAATCAAACTCAACCAGATGCAACCACACTTAACCAAACCCAACCAGAGCCGACCAGGCCTAACCTGACCTAGGTCAGAGCCAGGCAGGCACTGACCAGGCCCAGCCAGGCCTGCCCAGACCCGACTGGGCCCAGACCAGACCCAACCAGGCCCAGGCAAATCCAGTCAAACTCAACCAGACCCGACCACACTTAACTGAACCCAACCCGGCCTGGACCAGGCCTAACTGGGTCCAACCAATCCCAACCAGGCCCAAGGAAATCCAATCAGACTCAAGTTAACCAGGCCCAGACCAGAGCCAACCAGGCCCAAAACAGAGCCAAGCAGGCCTTACCAGGCCCAGACCAGGCGCAGATCAGGCCTGACCAGAGCCAACCAGGCCCAGACCAGCCCCAACCAGACTTAACCAGCACCAACCAAACCCAATGAGACTCGACCAAACCCAACTGAACTTGACCCAACCCAACCAGGCCCAGACCAGGCCCAACCAGAGTCAACCAGGCCTAGACCAGGCCTGACCAGAGCCAACCAGACCAGACCCAGACCAGGCCCAGACCAGACCCAGATGAGACCCAACCAGACCCAGACCAGGCCCAAACAGGCCCAACCAGGCCCAGATGAGACCCAACCAGGCCCAGATGAGACCAAACCAGACCCAGACCAGGCCCAGACCAGGCCCAACCAGGCCCAGACCAGGCCCAGATGAGACCCAACCAGACCCAGACCAGGCCCAAACAGGCCCAACCAGGCCCAGATGAGACCCAACCAGGCCCAGATGAGACCCAACCAGGCCCAGACCAGGCCCAGACCAGGCCCAACCAGGCCTGACCAGGCCCAGAGCAGTCCCAACCAGTGTAAACCAGCTTGAACGAGTTTTCGTTGGCACTAAGGAGGTCCCCGTTGCGGTTGCAGGCGTGAGCAGCTCAGGAGGGATGAAGTCTCCCATCACCATCATCACCACCAAGGTGGTGACAGGCGGCACTGCCACTCCGGCCAAGATCCTGACGGCTGTGCCCAAACTGGGAGGGGCCCACGGACAGCAGGGCCTCACGCAGGTAACCCCCGACCCACAACTGACCCCCCTGACCCACAACTGACCCAGAACTGACCCCTCAGACCCGTAACTGACCCAGAACTGATCCCTCAGACCCGTAACTGACCCGGAACTGACCCCCTCAACCCATAACTGACCCCTCCTCACCTATAACTGACCCATAACTGACCCATAACTGACCCCTCTGACCCGTAACTGACCCATAACTGACCTCCCAGACCAATAACTGACCCATAACTGATCATCCAGACCCACAACTGACCCATAACTGACCCATAACTGACCCATAACTGACTTCTCAGACCCATAACTGACCCCTCTGACCCATAACTGACCCCTTAGACCCATAATTGATCTCTCTGACCCATAACTGACCCCCCAGACCCATAACTGACCCCCCTGACCCATAACTGACCCCCCCAACCCATAACTGACCCATAACTGACTCCTCCGACCCGTAACTGATCTCCAGGCCCATAACTGACCCATAACTGATCTCCAGACCCATAACTGACCTCCCAGACCAATAACTGACCCATAACTGACCTCCCAGACCTGTAACTGACCCCTCCAGACCCATAACTGACCCATAACTAACCCCCCCGACCCATAACTGACCTCCCAGACCAATAACTGACCCATAACTGACCCCCTGACCCATAACTGACCCAGAACTGATCATCCAGACCCACAACTGACCCATAACTGACCCATAACTGACTTCTCAGACCCATAACTGACCCCTCTGACCCATAACTGACTTCCCAGACCCATAATTGATCTCTCTGACCCATAACTGACCCCTCAGACCCATAACTGACTTCCCAGACCCATAATTGATCTCTCTGACCCATAACTGACCCCTCAGACCCATAACTGACCCCTCTGACCCATAACTGACCCCCCAGACCCATAATTAACCCATAACTGACCCATAACTGACCCCCCAGACCCATAACTGACCCCCCTGACCCATAACTGACCCCCCTGACCCATAACTGACCCCTAACTGATCTCCAGACCCATAACTGACCCCTCAGACCCATAACTGACCCATAACTGACCCCCCAGACCCACAGCTGCCCCCAGGGACCCCTGTTTGCCCTCCCCATGTCCCTATTTGCCCCCAGAGACCCCCCAGTTGCCCCCCACTGCCCCCCCACTGCCCCCCCACTGCCCCCCCACTGCCCCCCCAGTGCCCCTCCCAGTGCCCCCCAGTTCCCCCAGTGCCCTCCCAGTCCCTCCCAGTTTCCCCAGTGCTTTGGTTGTGGTTCGGGTGGTGCCGAAGGGCCCCCAGTTGCCCCCAAGTCCCTCCCAGTGCCTCCCAGTCCCCTCCCAGTCCCTCCCAGTGCCCCTCCAATCCCTCCCAGTCCCTCCCAGTCCCTCCCAGTGCCCCCCAGTCCCTCCCAGTCCCTCCCATTGCCCCCCAGTTCCCTCCCAGTCCCTTCCAGTGCCTCCCAGTCCCTCCCAGTGCCTCCCAGTCCCTCCCAGTGCCCCCCCAGTGCCCTCCCAGTCCCCTCCCAGTCCCTCCCAGTCCCTCCCAGTCCCTCCCAATCCCTCCCAGTCCCTCCCAGTTCCCTCCCAGTCCCTTCCAGTGCCCCCCAGTTCCCTCCCAGTGCCCTCCCAGTCCCCTCCCAGTCCCTCCCAGTCCCTCCCAGTCCCTCCCAATCCCTCCCAGTCCCTCCCAGTTCCCTCCCAGTCCCTCCCAGTGCCCCCCACTCCCTCCCAGTCCCTCCCAGTGCCCCCCAGTTCCCTCCCAGTCCCTCCCAGTGCCCTCCCAGTGCCCCCCCAGTCCCTCCCAGTCCCTCCCAGTCCCTCCCAGTCCCCCCCAGTGCCTCCCAGTTCCCTCCCAGTGGCCCCCAGTGCCCCTCCCAGTCCCTCCTAGGTCCATCCCAGTCCCCCTCAGCCCTGTCCCAGTGCCTCCCAGTGCCTCCCAGTGCCCCCCAGTGCCTCCCAGTGCCTCCCAGTCCCTCCCAGTCCCTTCCCATCCCCTCCCACTCCCTCCCAGTCCCTCCCAGTCCCTCCCAGTCCCCCCCCCCCCCCCGCAGTGCGCGTGTTGTGTTGCAGGTGGTGCTGAAGGGCCCCCCCGGTGCTCCTGGCACCATCCTGCGCACGGTTCCCGTCGGGGGCGTCCGACTGGTCACTCCTGTCACCGTCTCGGCCGTCAAACCCACCGTCACCACCCTCGTCGTTAAGGGCACCACAGGTCAGCGCTAACGAACCCCTCCTCAGGCACCCCCCACCCCCCACCCCCCCCCGTGGCCTTGAAGGGGCTAATTACCACCATTTGGGGCAAGAATTTGCCTCTTCCGTGGCCTCGAAGGGGTTAATTGCCACGAGTCAGGTCCTCAGGGGCAATAATTAGCCTCTTCCGTGGCCTTGAAGGGGTTAATTGCCACGAGTTGGGTCATTAAGGGCAATAATTAGCCTCTTCCGTGGCCTTGAAGGGGTTAATTACCATGTAATTAGACTCTTTCATGGCCTTGAAGGGGTTAATTATCACGAGTTGGGTCATTAAGGGGCAATAATTAGCCTCTTCCGTGGCCTTGAAGGGGTTAATTGCCACAATTCGGGTCATTAGGGGCAATAATTAGCCTCTTCCGTGGCCTTGAAGGGGTTAATTACCATGTAATTAGACTCTTTCATGGCCTTGAAGGGGTTAATTGCCACGATTCGGGTCATTAAGGGGCAATAATTAGCCTCTTCCGTGGCCTTGAAGGGGTTAATTGCCACGAGTTGGGTCATTAGGGGCAATAATTAGCCTCTTCCGTGGCCTTAGAAGGGTTAATTACCACGACTTGGGGCAATAATTAACCTCTTCTGTGGCCTTAAAGGGGTTAATTACCATGATTAATGTCCTTAGAGGCAATAATTAGCCCCTTTGTGGCCCTAAAGGGGTTAATTACCGTGTAATTAGACTCTTTCACAGCCTTAAAGGGGTTAATTACCACAATTCGGGTCGTTAGGGGCAATAATTAGCCTCTTCCGTGGCCTTGAAGGGGTTAATTGCCACGATTCGGGTCATTAGGGGCAATAATTAGCCTCTTCTGTGGCCTTAGAGGGGTTAATTATCATGTAATTAGCTTCTTCCGTGGCCTTGAAGGGGTTAATTACCACAATTTGAGTCGTTAGGGGCAATAATTAGCCTCTTCCAGGGCCTTGAAGGGGTTAATTACCACGATTAGTGTCCTTAGGGGCAGTAATTAGCCCCTTTGTGGCCTTAGAGGGGTTAATTACCATGTAATTAGCCTCTTCCGGGTGATTAGGAGGGTCGATTACTGCCCTTTGCATCGTTAAGTTGCCTAATTAGCCACTTCCACGTCATTAGGGGCGACTGGTTCTCCGACCCTGAGCTGTTAAGGTGGTTAATTAACCTGTTCTGTGTCGTTAGAAGGACTAATTACCCTGAGCTGTGTCATTAGGGGCTACTAATTACCCTCTTCGGTGTCGCTAGAAGGGTTAATTACCACCCCCTGTGTCATTAGGGTGGCTAATTACCCTCTCGGTGTCATTAGAGTGGCTAATTAGTGTGTCATTAGCATGATTCGTGGTGTTAGGAGGGCTAATTACCCTCTTCCCTGTCATTATAGTGGTTAATTACCACATTCTACAGCGTTGAGGCGGCTAATTGGCCCATTTGATGTCATTAGAGTGGCTAATTAGCGTGTCGTTACCCCGATTTTGCTAATTACTGCTCCCGGCGCCACTCGAGTGCCTAATTAGCCGGTTTTACGTAATTGGAGTGGCTAATTGTCGCCTCCCGTGTCATTAGGGGCTGCTCATTAGCCCATTCGGTGTCCTTAGGGTGACTCATTACCATGTAATTAGCATGATCTTGTGTCATTGAGGTGGCTAATTACCCCTCTTTGTGTCATTAGAAGGGCTAATTACCCCTCTTTGTGTCATTAGAAGGGCTAATTACCCCCCCCCCCCCACCCCGAGTCGTGATGGTGGCTAATTACCCTCCCCCCATGTAATTAGAGTGTCTAATTAGCACAGTCTGTGCCGTTCGTGGCTGCTAATTACCTTGTCCTGCGTCATTAAAAGGGCTAATTACCCCCCCCTGAGCCTTGATGGTGGCTAATTAGCTCCCCCCCCTCCCTAATTAGCACATCCCCAACCCCTTCGGGCGACTAATTAGCCCCTGACTTTAATTGTTCTGCTAAGGCGGCGGCTACCGGGCCCTGAATATCGGTAGCCGCCTCATTAAAGCGGCTAATTAGTGTGTCCTTGAGCCACTCGAGTGGCTAATGAGCCCTGAGAGTCGGTAGCCACATCGTTCCAGTGACTAATTCCTGTGTTTTCAGGCCCTTCCGGTGGCTACTTGGCCCCGGACGTCGCTAGCCACATCGTTAAAGCGGCTGATTAACACCTTCCAAGGCCATTCAAGTGGCTACTTGGCCCCAGATATCAGTAGCCACATCATTAAAGTGGCTAATTAACCTGTTTCTAGGCCATTCAAGTGGCTACTTGGCCCCGGACGTCACTAGCCACATCGTTAAAGCGGCTGATTAACACCTTCCAAGGCCATTCAAGTGGCTACTTGGCCCCAGATATCAGTAGCCGCATCATTAAAGTGGCTTAATTAACACGTCCTTGTGTTATTTGAGTGGCTACTTGGCCCTGGATATCAGTAGCCACATCATTAAAGTGGCTAATTAACACCTTCCAAGGCCATTCAGGTGGCTACTTGGTCCCTAGTGTCAGTAGCCACATCACTAAAGCAGCTAATTCAGCTGTTTCTAGGCCATTCGAGTGGCTACTTGGCCCCGGATCTCAGTAGCCACGTGATTAAAGTGACTAATTAACATGTCCTTATGTTATTTGAGTGGCTACTTGGCCCCGGATCTCAGTAGCCACATCATTAAAGCGGCCAATTAACACCTTTGAGCAGCATCCGAGCGGCTAGTTAGGTCTGGATGTCAGTAGCCACATCGTTAAAGTGACTGATTACCATGTTCTTGAGCTACTCGAGTGGCTACTTGGCCCTAGATCTCAGTAGCCACATCACTAAAGCCGCTAATTAACTTGTTCTTATGCTATTTGAGTGGCTACTTGGCCCCGGATGTCAGTAGCCACATCATTAAAGCGACTAATTAACATGTTCTCATGCTACTCCAGTGGCCACTTGGCCCTAGATCTCAGTAGCCACATCATTAAAGCGACTAATTAACTTGTTCCTGTGTTATTCGAGTGGCTACTTGGCCCCGGATGTCAGTAGCCGCATCATTAAAGCGACTAATTGCTACGTTTTCAGGGCAGTCGAGTGGCTACTTGGCCCTAGATACCGGTAGCCACGTCGTTAAAGTGGCTAATTAACCTCTTCTCCTGCTATTCGAGTGGCTACTTGGCCCCAGGTCTCAGCAGCCACGTCGTTAAAGCGGCTAATTAACACCTTTGGACGGCAACCCGAGCGGCTAGTTGGCTCTGGATGTCGGTAGCCGCATCGTTAAGGTGGCTAATGATCCCCCCCTCTCGACCCAACGAGCGTCCCCTTGGTTAACCCCTTCAGGAGTGACGACGCTGGGGACGGTGACGGGGACGGTGTCCACCAGCCTGGCCGGAGCCGGCGGCCACGGGGCCTCGGCCTCCCTGGCCACCCCCATCACCACCCTGGGAGCCATTGCCACCCTCTCCAGCCAGGTCCTCAGCCCCTCCCCCATCACCGTCTCGGCCGCCACCACCGCCGCCTCGGCCGCCGCCGCCATCGCCGTCCAGGTGGGCTACCGGGGCGGCTACCAGGCGGCTACGGGGCTGGGAGGGCTACCGTAGCGGCTGCTGGAGCAAGGGGGGGTGGGGGGGGGGGGGGGGGGGGGGTGGAGGGGCCGGGGCTACCGGTGGGAGCTTGGGGGCTACCTGGGGGGGGGGGGGGATGTGGCTGCCTGGGGGGGAGGCCAGTTGGACCTTGAGGGCCACCAATAGGACCTTGAGGGCCACAAGTAGGACGTCGAGGGCTACAAATAGGACCTTGAGGGCCACAAGTAGGACGTCGAGGGCTACAAATAGGACCTTGAGGGCCACAGATAGGACTTCGATGGCAACAAATAAGACCTTGAGGGCTACAAATAGGACCTTGAGGGCCACCAATAGGACGTCAAGGGCTACAAATAGGACGTCAAGGGCCACCAATAGGACCTTGAGGGCCACAAATAGGACGTCGAGGGCTACAAATAGGACCTTGAGGGCCACATATAGGACCTTGAGGGCCACAAGTAGGACCTTGAGGGCCACGAATAGGACATCGAGGGCTACAAATAGGACGTCAAGGGCCACAAGTAGGACGTCGAGGGCCACCAATAGGACCTTGAGGGCCACAAATAGGACGTCAAGGGCTACAAATAGGACCTTGAGAGCCACAAGTAGGACCTTGAGGGCCACGAATAGGACGTCGAGGGCTACAAATAGGACGTCAAGGGCCACCAATAGGACCTTGAGGGCCACAAATAGGACGTCAAGGGCTACAAATAGGACATCGAGGGCTACAAATAGGACCTTGAGGGCCACAAATAGGACTTCGATGGCAACAAATAAGACCTTGAGGGCTACAAATAGGACCTTGAGGGCCACGAATAGGACGTCGAGGGCTACAAATAAGACATCGAGGGCCACAAATAGGACGTCAAGGACCACAAATAGGACCTTGAGGGCCACAAATAGGACCTTGAGGGCCACTGATAGGACCTTGAGGGCCACGAATAGGACCTTGAGGGCCACAGATAGGCCGTGGTGGCCACCACGTGCTGAGGTGTTTTTGGCCACCAGCCGGTGGCAGCCCCAGCCCAGGTGACTCTGATCACGACGCCGAGCGGGGTGGAGGCCCCTCCGGTGCAGGAGCTGCCGGTGTCCATCTTGGCTTCGCCCACCTCGGAGTCGGCGGCCACCGGGGCCAGCGAAGGGCCGGGGGAGGCGGCCACCGTCACCCTCCTCTGCTCCAACCCCCCCTGCGAGACCCACGACACCGGAACCACCAACACGGCCACCACCAGCCTGGTGGCCAACCTGGGCGCCGCGCTAGCCCCCCAGCTCCAGCTGTTGGCCGAGGGATCGCCCGCCGGCCACGCCGGCCACGCCGGCGAGGCCACCACCGCGGCCACCACCGCGGCCACCGCCAGGTTCTGCTCCAACCCGCCCTGCGAGACCCACGAGACGGGGACCACCAGCACGGCCACCACCACCGTGGCCACCGGGGCCGACAGCCAGGAGGTGGCGGCAACCAATATGGCCGCCGTGGCCACCAGGATCTGCTCCAACCCTCCCTGTGAGACTCACGAGACGGGAACCACCAACACGGTGACGACCTCCGGAGGCTCCAGAACCTTCTCTGGGTCTTTGAGTGAGACCCAAGGCACTGTGGCTACTAACACGGCCACCGTGGCTACCAGGATATGCTCCAACCCTCCTTGTGAGACTCATGAGACGGGAACTACAAACACAGTGACGACCTCCGGAGGCTCCAGAACCTTCTCTGGGTCTTTGAATCAGAGCCAAGAGACTGTGGCTACCAACTCAGCCACTGTGGCTACCAGGTTCTGCTCCAACCCTCCCTGTGAGACTCACGAGACGGGAACTACGAACACGGTGACGACCTCTGGAGGCTCCAGAACCTTCTCTGGGTCTTCGAGTCAGAGCCAAGGGACTGTGGCTACCAACTCAGCCACTGTGGCTACCAGGATATGCTCCAACCCTCCCTGTGAGACTCATGAGACGGGAACCACCAACACAGTAACGACCTCCGGAGGCTCCAGAACCTTCTCTGGCTCCTGCAGTGAGACCCAAGGGACTGTGGCTACCAACTCAGCCACTGTGGCTACCAGGTTGTGCTCCAACCCTCCTTGTGAGACTCATGAGACGGGAACTACGAACACAGTGACAACCTCTGGAGGCTCCAGAACCTTCTCTGGGTCTTCGAGTCAGAGCCAAGAGACTGTGGCTACCAACTCGGCCACTGTGGCTACCAGGATCTGCTCCAACCCTCCCTGTGAGACTCACGAGACGGGAACCACCAACACAGTAACGACCTCCGGAGGCTCCAGAACCTTCTCTGGGTCTTTGAGTGAGACCCAAGGCACTGTGGCTACTAACACGGCCACCGTGGCCACCAGCAGGATATGTTCAAACCCTCCCTGTGAGACTCATGAGACGGGAACTACGAACACAGTGACGACCTCTGGAGGCTCCAGAACCTTCTCTGGGTCTTCGAGTCAGAGCCAAGAGACTGTGGCTACCAACTCGGCCACTGTGGCTACCAGGATATGTTCAAACCCTCCCTGCGAGACCCACGAGACGGGAACCACCAACACGGCCACCACCACGGTGGCCACCGGCTCCTGCCCTGGGACCTCCTCCTCCGCCAGCACCAGCACCACCAGCAGCAGCACCGCGGTGGCTACCAACATGGCCGCCACAGTAGCCACCCCCGAGCCCTGCTCCGACCCTCCCCGCGAGACGGGAACCCCCGACGCGGCCACCACCACCGCTGAGGTGGCTACCGACTCGGCCGCCGTGGCCACCACCCCACTAGCCACGGCGGCCACCACCCCCTCCCCCTCCTCCTCCTCCTCCTCCTCCTCCTCCATCTCCACCATCATCACCTCGGTGGCCACCAACACCGCCTCGGTAGCCGCTTCGGCCTCGGTGGCCGCCGGCGCCGCCTCGGCGGCCACCGTGGCTACCGTCCCCTCGGCGGTGGCCACCGGGGGGAGCCGGGAGGCCTCTGGGCTTTCGGGGTGCCCCCCCGGCCCCTTCGCGGGCTCCTCCGACGGCAACTCTGGGGCTCCGAGTGGGAACCCGGAGGCGGCGGCTACCGACTCGGCCGCCGTGGCCACCACCACCAGCAGGGTCTGCTCCAACCCACCCTGCGAGACCCACGAGACGGGGACCACCCCCACGGCCACCACCGTCACCTCGGCCATGGGAGCCAACCAGGGTCAGTCCTGGGGGGACACGTCCGTCCACCCCCTCACTTTTGGGGGGGTCGGGGACCCCATTGGGCCCACGTTAGGGTCTGGGGGGCCCTTTCTATCTCCCTTATGGGGTTTGGGGTCCCTTTCCCCCCAACTTATGGGTCTGGGGGGGGTTTGGGGTCCCTTTACATCTCTATTATGGGCTTTGGGGTCCCTTTCTCCCCCACTTATGGGGTTTGGGGAGGTTTTGGGGTTCCTTTCTTCCTCCCTTATGGGTTTTGGGGTCCCTTTCTATCTCTTATGGGGTTTGGGGTCCCTTTCCCCCACACTTATGGGTCTGGGAGGGTTTGGGGTCCCTCCCTGTGGCTTGAGGAGGGGTTTGGGGTCCCTTTCTGTCCCCCCTTAGGGTCTTGGGGTCCCTTTCTAGCTCTTATGGGGTTTGGGGTCCATTTCCCCCACACTTATGGGGTTTGGGGTCCCTTTCCCTCCCACTTATGGGTCTGGGGGTGTTTGGGGTCCCTTTATATCTCACTCTTAGGGTTTTGGGGTCCCTTTCTATCTCTCTTATGGGGTTTGGGGTCCCTTTCTCCCACACTTATGGGTCTGGGAGGGTTTGGGGTCCCTCCCTGTGGCTTGAGAAGGGTTTAGGGTCCCCTTTCTGTTCCCCCTTAGGGTTTGGGGTCCCTTTCTATCTCTCTTATGGGTTTTGGGGTCCCTTTCCCCCCAACTTATGGGTTTGGGAAGGTTTTGGGGTCCCCTTTCTGTTCCCCCTTAAGGTCTTGGGGTCCCTTTCTATCTCTCTTATGGGGTTTGGGGTCCATTTCCCCCTCAACTTATGGGGTTTGGGGTCCCTCCCTGTGGTTTGAGGGGGTTTTAGGGTCCCCTTTCTGTTCCCCCTTAGGGTCTTGGGGTCCCTTTCTATCTCCCTTATGGGCTTTGGGGTCCCTTTCCCTCCCACTTATGGGGTTTGGGGAGGTTTTGGGGTCCCTTTCTGTTCCCCCTTAGGGTCTTGGGGTCCCTTTCTAGCTCTTATTATGGGGTTTGGGGTCCCTTTCCCCCACACTTATGGGGTTTGGGGAGGGTTTGGGGTCCCTCCCGGTGGCTTGAGGAGGGGTTTGGGGTCCCTTTCTGTCCCTGTGATAGTTTTGGGGTCCCTTTCTATCTCTCTTATGGGGTTTGGGGTCCATTTCCCCCACACTTATGGGTCTGGGGAGGGTTTGGGGTCCCATTCTGTTCCCCCTTAGGGTTTTGGGGTCCCTTTCTATCTCTGTTATGGGGCTTTGGGGTCCCTTTCCCCCCAACTTATGGGTTTGGGGAGGATTTGGGGTCCCTTTCTGTTGCCCCTTAGGGTCTTGGGGTCCCTTTCTATCTCTTATTATGGGGTTTGGGGTCCATTTCCCCCACACTTATGGGGTTTGGGGTCCCTTTCCCCCACACTTATGGGTCTGGGGAGGGTTTGGGGTCCCTTTCTATCTCTTATGGGGTTTGGGGTCCCTTTCCCCCCAACTTATGGGTCTGGGAGGGTTTGGGGTC